>CAJQZJ010008773.1:4841548-4866007 GCA_907164525.1 Lophiomys imhausi | reverse complement strand
CCCCCCAACAGCTCCCCCTTTCAGTCCAACAAATGGCTCTTACTCTTATAATAATAAATACAATACAAAACAACAGAGGTAATTAGGCCAAAATTATGAGAGTTATATGGCTTGGCATACAATCCCAATGTCCAGTCTATATGTATTTGGCACCTGACTTCAACATTCTACTGTCGACCTATCTCCATGAGTTTAAAGTTCTATATCCAACTCAACTTTCATCACAATTTAAAAAGCATCTTCTTAGAACACCCTCTTGATTCCCAAACAACTCAAAATTTAACTATGAGACTCTAGCTATCTATTCTTCAACCACCTCAGAGACCTGAGAGGGACAAATATATCTGATTATATAGGAAGTGCAGGGCTGCAGCTTCCCAAACTAAGAAATGACATACCAGTGGCTGCCTGGACAGCTCCCATTTTCTCTCCATACATTACAGCATCAATCTTCAGTCATTTGACCCCATTTCTCTGACAGACATTGATTGTAGAACAGGGGTTATGAAGGACTCGCCTACCCTGTCTTGGCAGAGCTAGGCTGTCCACTTACCTGCTTCCAAGTTTTGTCCTTTTTGGACAGCAGTCTGTCTACAGTTGAAGCAAGGGGTTTTTCCTACCCTGTCTTGGCAGAGTTAGGCTGTCGACTTCCCCGCTACCAAGTTTTGTCCTTTTTGGACAGCAGTCTGTCTGCAGTTGGTGCAAGGGGTTTTTTCATGCCAAGAGAAAGGCTTGCCACCAATTCAACCATCTTACAGTGGAGATTCTTCGATGCTTATCCTCTACTTGGAGTAGAATAGGGTTGCCGTCAGGTGCTGATATGTCTCGATATAAAAAAAAAATCTTGATTTAAGATAACATCTTTGAATGCCATATTCTGCAGGTCTCAAGGGGTTTTTGAAGATGCCCTATCCATCTTTTGTATTTAGATAAGCAAATGTTGCTTGTCTCTTAGCAACTTGATTACTGGGTAGTTTAGAGAATATCTGTGATAGACTGTCATAGTAGCCAACAAAGAGACATGTTTGCATGACTAGGAGTTTGTTTTAACTATCCTAGACCGTTTTAGACGGTTGGTATCAAGAGGTCAGAGCTTCACATTTTATTTTTAAGTATCTCTAGGTATGATACCATTGGGAAGCATTACCTTTAAATTTGTATCAATATACAAAGATCTATTCAATTGTGGTTAAATATACTCTTAATTATGTATCAATATACCAAGATCAATGCCTATGTAGCCCAATATAATCTTAATATTACATCCATATGCAAGGGTCAATACCATTGTGGCCAACTATAATCTTAATTTTGTATCAATATACAAAGGTCAATACCGATGTAATCCAATACAATCATATTTTTGCACAATAAACAATGGTCAATACCACTTTAGCCAAATAAACTACTAATTGTGTATCAATATACAAAGGTATAAGGGCATATTCAATAATCTGCCCCTTCTTCTTGGACCTTCCTGTGCTATGTCTATATCTCATTTTTCTCAAGCCCATGCACTCCTACATAGGAGAGGAAGAAGGATACAGAAAAGGAAAAGCAGGAATTCGCTGGGGCTAACCTCCAAAACCCATTAAGACAGGACCATTTATCACCTTGTAGTCTCTTACCCTACATAACAGAGTTTTCAGTTATCCTTCAAATAACCAAAAAGATGGGCGGAGAAACACCCTCCCCACCCTCTGGGCATGGGACGTCGCTCTCTTAAAGTGACTTCCTGCTGATTTGGGTCGTAGTAGACCTGTTTGGGGCCCCAACCCAAATGGGAAAAATGATTAAAAATGTTAATACAATCCTTTTATGTTCAGTCCTTCTGTTCTCAGCTGTTTAGATGACCTAAGGGGTTTGTAGGCAGAAGCTGATCTTGCAGGCTTCACTGAGGTTCCGGCTGGGGCATTGTGTAGAGCTGAAAGGTCCCAGCGACACTGGATTGCAGTGGTGGTTGCAGGCCCCCGATGGAGACAGCTATTGAGGAAGTCTGCCAGGCAGAATCAACTGGGTCACTCATCCTCCTTGGTGCCTGATTCTGCTCTCTGCTGAGGATTCCGCTGTCCGCTGTCCCCGGGCTCCCCTAATGGACACTTCGATTCTCCTGGAACGATAAGAACAGAGCCCTCCCCCAATCCCAACCCTAGGACAATTGCCCTCTTTTTTTTTTCCTGGGGGGGGATGGGGGGGCTAGGTAGTACTTCTCATGAAGCAAATTTAGCCTTCTGACAACATACAAAGCGTTATCTTTCAATCCGGGTTAAAGTAGAAATCATTCTGTCACCTTGGATTTAAACCAGCTCTAGTGTATATATTTTGAGATCCCAAAGGACAATCTGCCTGCATTGAGAAGGCCTTTTGTAAGTAGCCTCCAAACCTAGGTCCCTCCGAATCCCATGTGTGTGTCTCTGAACTCTAATTATTGGGAACAGGGTCCTGTGTTTCTCATCTGAAGGGATCAAAGATGTGTTCCACCACTCCTGGATCGAAGTCTTTCTCTATTTAGAGTTTACCATGCATCAGGCTGACCCTGAGCTCCGGGATCTGCCTCTTTCTGTCTCCAGTGTGCTGGGAGCTGGGACCAAGGGTGTACTCTTCTTGAATGGTGGGACCAAGAGTATGCACCCTCACCACCCCGCTCCGTATGACTCCAGAGTACAAAAGACCACCAACTCTAAGGTGCACCCCCCCGGTCTCCGCTGAAGTCAAAGGCATGGGCCAATACCACAATTCTCTTGTATTTTACCTTAGCTCCACGTCTTCTCTACACCTGGAGGTCTGCAAATCCAGGCCGAATGGCTGTATCCTCTGTTCCATTCACAGTGTTTCAGCCCTGCCCCCTGCCTTTTTTTTTTTTTCTAGTTAATAAATTTATTTGTTTGTTGCTTCAGGTTACATCCTTATCATATTGTCCTCTTTTCCCGCTTCCCAGCCCCACCCTCCCATGCTCTACCCCCTGACCCTTCCATCTTGTTCCTCTGTGGTGGAGTGTCCCTGCCTAACAGTCTCTCACCACAGATCAGGAGTCATATGAGGGCCAAGCGCCTCTTCATTCACCGGGGGCCTAAGAGGCAGTACTGCCAGTGACTGGTGTCTCATTGCTACTGGGGGAATACTAAAAAAAAAGACCAACAAACACAAAAACCCACAAAAACAAAGAATATCAACAAAAAAAGAGAGGAAAAAGAGAAGGGAAAAGGAAAGAGAAAAAAAGAAAAAAAGAAGGAAAAAGAAAAAGATAAAAAAAAAATTATGTCCTTGTTCCTTTTGATGTGTTGGTTGTAGTACAGATATCCTGTACGAAATAGTTAAAATCCTACTATAAGTGAATAGATGCCATGTGCATCCTTCTGAGACTGGGTTAGCTCACTCAGGATGAGCTCCTCTAGATCCATCCATTTGGCTGCAAATTGCATGATTTCATTGTTTCTGATAGCTGAGTAATATTCCATTGTATAGATGTACCACAATTTTTTAATCCATTCTTCAGTTGAGGGACATCTGGGTTGTTTCCAATTTCTAGCTATTACAAATAAGGCTGCTATGAACATAGATGAGGAGACTTCCCTATGTCTCTGTGAGAGGTCCTTTGGGTGTATACCCAGAAGTGGTATGGCTGGGTCTTGAGGCAAGGTTATTCCTAGATTTCTAAGATATCGCCAGACAGACCTCCATAGTGGTTGCACGAGCCTGCACTCCCACCAGCAATGGAGTAGGGTACCCCTTTCTCCACACCCTCGCCAGCATGCACTATCATTTGAGCTCTTTATTTTAGCCATTCTAACAGGTGTTAAGTGGAATCTCAGGGTAGTCTTGAGTTGCATTTCTCTGATGATTAAGGATGTTGAACATTTCTTCAGGTGTCTCTCAGCCCTTAGGGATTCCTCCTTTGTGAATTCTCTATTTAGCTCCATCTCCCATTTTTTGATTGGATTATTTGGTTTCTTGGCATTTAGTTTCTTGAGTTCTTTGTAGATTTTAGATAATAGCCCTCTATCAGATGTGGGGTTGGTGAAGATTTTCTCCCAGTCTGTTGGTTGCCGTTTTGTTCGAATGATAGTGTCCTTTGCCTTACAGAAGCTTTTCAGTTTCATGAGGTCCCATTTATTGATTGTTGATCTCAGGTCCTGAGCTGTTGGTGTTCTGTTCAGGAAGTTGTCACCTGTGCCAATGAGTTCGAGGGTTTCTCCTACTTTTTCTTCTAGTATCTTTAGTGTGGCTGGCCTTATGTTAAGGTCTTTGATCCACTTGGAATTAAGTTTTGTACAAGGTGATAGGTATGGGTCTAATTTCATTCTTTTGCAAGTGGACATCCAGTTGGACCAGCACCATTTGTTGAAGATGCTGTCCTTCTTCCATTGTGCGTTTTTGGCTTCTTTGTCAAAGATTAGTTGGCCATATGTGTGTGGATCCATGTTTGGGTCTTCAATTCGATTCCATTGATCCACTGGTCTGTTTCTATACCAGTACCATGCTGTTTTTATTACTGTTGCTCTGTAGTACAGCTTGAAGTCTGGGATGGTGATACCTCCAGATGTTTTTTCATTGGACAGGATTGATTTAGCTATTCTGGGCTTTTTGTTGTTCCATATGAAGTTGAGACTAGCTCCTTCCAGGTCTATAAAGAATTGTGTTGGTATTTTGATAGGAATTGCATTAAATCTATATATTGCTTTTGGTAGGATAGCCATTTTTATTATGTTGATCTTACCTATCCATGAACATGGGAGATCTTTCCATCTTCTAAAGGCCTCTTCCATTTCTTTCTTCAGGGGCTTGAAGTTCTTGTTATATAGGTCCTTTACATTCTTGGTTAGAGTTACCCCCAGGTATTTTATGTTGTTTGTGGCTATTGTGAAGGGGGTTGTTTCCCTTATTTCTTTCTCGGTATATTTGTTTGTTGTATAAAGAAGGGCTTCTGATTTTTTTGAGTTAATTTTGTATCCAGCCACCTTGCTGAAGTTGTTTATCAGCTGTAAGAGTTCTTTGGTGGAATTTTTGGGGTCACTTATGTATACTAACATATCATCTGCGAATAGGGATAATTTGACTTCTTCATTTCCAATTTTTATCCCTTTGATCTCCTTTAGTTGTCTTATTGCTCTAGCAAGGACTTCAAGTACTATATTGAAGAGATATGGTGAAAGTGGACACCCTTGTCTTGTCCCTGAGTTTAGAGGAAATGCTTCAAATTTCTCTCCATTTAATTTGATGTTGGCTACTGGCTTGCTGTATATTGCCTTTATTATTTCTAGGTATGGTACTTGTATGCCCGTTCTCTCCAGAACTTTTAGCATGAAGGGGTGTTGGATTTTGTCAAATGCTTTTTCTGCATCTAGCGAGATTATCATGTGGTTTTTTTCTTTCATCTTGTTTATGTGGTGAATTACATTGATAGACTTTCGTATATTGAACCATCCCTGCATTCCAGGGATGAAGCCTACTTGATCATGGTGTATGATACTTTTGATGTGTTCTTGAATTCGGTTTGCTAGTATTTTATTTAGTATTTTTGCATCAATGTTCATGAGGGAGATTGGTCTGAAGTTCTCTTTCTTTGTTGGGTCTTTGTGTGGTTTAGGAATCAGAATGACAGTGGCCTCATAGAATGAGTTTGGCAGTGATCTTTCTGTTTCTATGTGGTGGAAGAGTTTGAAAAGTATTGGTGTTAGTTCCTCTTTGAAGGTCCTGTAGAATTCCGTGCTAAAGCCGTCTGGCCCTGGGCTTTTTTTGGTTGGGAGATTATTAATGACTGTTTCTATTTCCTTAGGTGTTATTGGGCTGTTTAAACTGTTAATCTGATTTTGATTTAGTTTTGGTAGGTGGAATTTATCGAGGAAATTGTCCATTTCGCTTAGGTTTTCAAATTTAGTGGAATATAGATTTTTTAAAGTAATGTCCGAATATTTTCTGGATCTCCTCAATGTCTGTTGTTATTTCTCCCTTTTCATTTCTGATTTTGTTGATTTGTGTTCTTTCCCTTTGCCTTTTAGTTAATTTGGCTAGGGGTCTGTCTATTTTGTTGATTTTCTCGAAGAACCAACTCTTGGTTTCATTGATTCTTTGTATAGTTCTTTTTGATTCTAAGTTGTTGATTTCAGCTCTAAGTTTGATGATTTCCTGTCTTCTGCTCATCTTGGGAGTGTTTGTTTCTTTTTTTTCCAATTCACCCAGCTTAGCTGTTAGTTCACTAATATGAGCTGTCACAATTTTCTTTTTGAAAGCACTTAGTGCTATGAACTTTCCTCGTAGCACAGCTTTCAATGTATCCCATAGGTTTGGGTATGTTGTGTCTTCATTGTCGTTGGATTTTAAGAAGTCTTTGATTTCCCTCCTTATTTCTTCCCTGACCCAGTGGTCATCCAGTAAGGAGCTGTTCAATTTCCATGTGTGTTTAGGCTTTCTGTTGATTCTTTTGCTGTTGAAGACCAGCTTTATTCCGTGGTGGTCTGATAAGATACAAGGTGTTATTTCAATTTTCTTGTATCTACTGAGACTATCTTTGTAACCAATTATGTGGTCGATTTTGGAGAAGGTTCCGTGGGGTGCTGAGAAAAAGGTGTATTCCTTTGTGTTTGGGTGAAACGTTCTGTAGATATCTGTTAGGTCCATTTGGTTCATGATCTCTGTTAGACTCAATATTTCTCTGTTTGTCTTCTGTCTTGATGATCTGTCCTTTGTTGTGAGTGGGGTGTTGAAGTCTCCCACTACTAATGTGTTGTGATCGACGTGCGCTTTAAGTTTTAGAAGTGTTTCTTTTACGAAAGTAGGTGCCTTTGTATTTGGGGCATAGATGTTCAGTATTGAAATTTCCTCTTGATGAATATTCCCTTTAATGAGTATATAGTGCCCTTCTTTGTCTTTCTTCATTAACTTCAGTTGGAAGTCTGTTTTGTTTGATATTAGGATGGCTACTCCAGCTTGCTTCCTGGGTCCATTTGCTTGGAAAACCTTTTCCCAGCCCTTTACTCTGAGGCAGTGTCTATCTTTTGTAGTTAGATGTGTCTCTTGTATACAGCATAAGGAAGGGTCTTGCTTGCGAGTCCACTCTGTAAACCTATGTCTTTTTATTGGGGAGTTGAGTCCATTGATGTTGATGGATATTAGTGACCTGGGGTTGTTATTTCCCATTAGTTTGGTATAGGTGGTGGTCCTGTTCCTCTTTTGGTTTAGTTGCTGATGGGTTTTCTATTCCCTTTGTTTTCTTGGGTGGAGTTTTCTTCTCTGGGTTGGGATTTTCCTTCTAGTATTTTCTGTAGGGCTGGGTTTGTGGGTAGATATTGTTTAAATTTAATTTTGTCATGGAATATCTTGTTTTCTCCATCTATGTTGATAGAGAGTTTTGCTGGGTAAAGTAGTCTGGCTGGGCATCTATGATCTCTTAGGACTTGTAGTATATCTGACCAGGCCCTTCTAGCTTTTATCGTTTCTGGGGAGAAGTCAGGTGTAATTCTGATGGGTCTGCCATTGTATGTGACTTGACCTTTTTCTCTTACAGCTTTTAATATTCTTTCTTTGTTCTGTATATTTGGGGTTTCAATTATTATGTGGCGAGAGGAGTTTCTTTTCTGGTCTAATCTGTTTGGTGTTCTGTATGCCTCTTGGATTTTTATTGGCATCTCTTTTTTCAAGTTTGGGAAGTTTTCCTCTATGATTTTGTTGAAGATATTTCCTGGGCCTTGGAGTCGGGAGTCCTCTCTTTCCTCTATACCTATAATTCTTAGGTTCCGTCTTTTCATTGAGTCCTTGATTTCTTGGATGTTGTGGGTGAGAGATTTTTTAGCCTTCTCATTTTCTTTGGATGTTGTACTGATTTCTTCCACTGAATCTTCCATGCCTGAGATCCTGTCTTCCATCTCTTGCATCCTATTGTTGATACTCACATCCGTAGTTCCTGTTCTCTTCCCTTGGTTCTCCACTTCCTCTTTTAACTCTGACTGTGTTTTCTTTATTGTTTCTATTTCTATTTTCATGTCTTGTATGGTTTTGTTCGTTTTGTACATTTCCTTCTCCAGCTTGCTTGTTTTTGTATGAAAATCTTTCATGGCTTTTTCCTTTTCCTGTTCAAGCTCTGTCACCTTGGCTTGGAGCTCTTTAATGGTGTTGTTCCTTGTTTTGATTTGTAGAATTGTGGTTTCTTTGAATTCCTTCATAGATTTAAGTTCTTCTTGCAGGGACTCTATCACTTTCCATACTGCAGAATTGTCAATGTTTTCATGTGGTTCTGTTGGTGTGTGGTCATCCAAATTGGATGAGCTAAGGTGGTTCTGCTTTGTTGGAGTCATAATTCCTTGATTTCTATTTTTTTTTTTGACCTTTCGCCATTGGATGCATTTAGCTGTCTGTTTTCTGTGCTTGGAACCACAGTGGATGATTTGGTGCAGGGGACGAGTTACTTGGCTATCTGTCGTTGCTTACAGGGGGATTTCAAGGTCACTGTGGTTTTAAACGCCTGAGGCACTGTGAGCTGGTGCAGCCTATTCCCAGGTTGTGAATAATGGACCAGGATTGTTTCACTGCTCCCAATTCAGACTTCTCTATGCTGCACTTTGAGTTATCAGCCTGTAATGGTTCTGATAGTATGGGTCTGTTTGCCCAGGCACAGATTCTGTGGGCTTTGTTTGTTGTCCCGGAGGCTGACAGGGTCTGGCTCCACACCTGATATGTCAGGATTTTCCAGGATATAGCTATGGTCTCGATTTCTGGTTTCTCTCTAGTCTTCTCGCCACAGGGCTGGACCCTGTGCCTAATTCCCTTCTTGTCTGCGCCGCCACGGGTCCCGTGGGTACCCCAAGCCCCGGATCCTCCGGCTGCCTGAGTGCACCTCTCGTCCCAGCAGCTCCGCCTTGGGTGTACAGACCCCTGGCCCCACCCACGCCTGTCTCTCTCCCCAGATGACCTGCCGTGGACTGGCGGGGATTTGTCCCTGCCCACCGTGCTCTCTCCCCAGCTGCGCTATAGTGAATCTGCGAGATTTGGCCGCTCCTGCCTGCTTTTGTGTTCCCTGCTTCCCGCGCTCTCTCGGAACCTCCTGCCCTCCTGCTTCACGAGCCGCTGCGGACCACCCGCTGAGCCCCCTGTTTGTTCCTTGCTAAGGCTTCCACTATCTCGCAACCTTTTCTAAGTGGGTATAAGTTCAACCTGATGTGTGGGGAGCCCAATAGGACAGCGCTCTATGGCCAAATGGACCCTGATTCTGCCTGCTGTAAGTTGGGATCGATCTTACCAGGCGCCTCACCAAATGGGAGTTCCTGAATCCCGCGTTTAGTGGCCTCCGTGTCTGTGAGAGATGGGGAGAGCCTTGCCCTGGGACTTTTAACAGTCCCTTGGGAGCTGTGAGTGTTCCGGGGGGGGGTCTAGCCCCTCCGGTTTTTGCACAGTGCCCAATATCTCTGTGTTTTTTATGGCTCTTTTTTCCCAGCGTTCAGAATGCGTCAGTGTAGGTCGCCGCCATCTTCGCTCTTCTGATATGTCATTTCTTAGTTTTGGAAGCTGCAGGCCCTGCACTTCCTATATAAGCAGATATATTTATCCCTCTCAGGTCTCTGAGGTGGTTGAAGAATAGACAGCTAGAGTCTCATAGTTAAATTTTGAGTTGTTTAGGAATCAAGAGGGTGTTATAGATCTAAGAAGATACTCTTAAAAGTGTGTTGCAAGTTAGTATGAATGTTGAGTCAGATATAGACCTTTAAACTCATGGAGATGGTTAGATAGTAGAATGTTAAAGTCAGGGGCCAAATATGTATAAACTGGACATTGGGAAGGTATACTGGGCCATTTAACTCTCATAAATGTGGCATGTTTATATCTGTTGTTTTGTATAATACTTACTGTTATAAGAGAAGGAACCATCTGTTGGACTGAAAGGGGAAACTGCTGGGGGGAAGAGGGTGGAAGGGCGGGATAGGAAGGGGGAATAGGGAAGGGTTTGTGACTGAGATGTAACTTGAAGAAAAAAAAATAAAGTATTAAAAAAAAAAAGCTGAGAAGGGGCCAAATAAAGAAGAGAAAAGAGGCTTTACAAAGAAGTAGGTGAAAAGGGGCTAGAAAGAAGAGAAAGGGCTACAAAGAAGGAGGTTGGCTGCTCTCCTGGCTGCTGGTGGTCCACCAAACTGCTGCTTATTCTTCCTGCTGCTGTCTCCTATGCTTCTACTGAGACTGGTATTGCCCCCAAAGAACCCAAGGACCCTAGTCAGCAGGAAGTAACTCAAAGAGACCTATGCCCCTTCTCCCTCTAACCTTCCTTTTCTCCTGCATAGTGTTGGGGGGTTGGAAGTGAGATAGAGGTATAAAGTACGGTAAAATACATTAGAGTGTATAATTAGATACAGTAATAAAACACATCACATCTATCTTACAGATGTAAAGCCATATAACCCTTTCTTATTTTAAAATATTTTAGTGACAAATACTGAATGTGTGCAAGTTATACAATGTATATATTTGATATATACTTGTATCCTGTAATGATTATCACAATCAAATTAGGAACAACCTTCACCACCCCTTTAATGCTTTAAGGACACCAAGCAAGTCCCGTGTGCCGTATTTCCACAACTCCAATTAAAGCTGCCTCTTCTCTTTCTGTAATGACCTCTTGTGATTCTTTAACTCAAATATTTCCTTTTATGCTTTCCCAGGAGATCTTTCTGACTCATGTGTGAGTTACTTCTACTGAACTAGATTTTCAAAGCCCCTACACTACTTGATGGGCTGGCAGGACTAGCCATTTCATTAGAGGGCACCAAGCTCGTTAGGGAAGGAGAACTGTTCCTACAATGATGTTGATGGCCAAAATTTATAGTGTCTGCTTTGCAGGTCACAGATCCATCATCTCATATACACACTTTCCTACATCCCAGGATTTTATTATCCTCTAGGGCATTTTGTTGATAGCTTCATTCTTCCAAAATGTATTTGTTACATCAAGTCTTGATGGTGGAATGTAGGTTTCAAGCCACAAATAATGTGAGGTTTACCTGCAGTACCTTTTTCATTCTCAGTGAGCAATCCCATGAACAAACTTTTAACTGGAAAGAAAGTGATGATTGATGTGGTTTGCATTACTAAAATAGAAATATTCCAGCAACTTATATGGATGTGCTTATAGATGAATAATAGTCAAAGGTAACAGACTAAGAGGAACATTCTTTTGAGAGACTCCTTCAGCATGACTGCACTGCAGGAAAAGGATGGTCAACACAAGAATGCACCTTGCTTTTCTAAGCTTGAATGTCCATATTCTGATAATTCATTTTTCTACACATGCAGCAAGTAATTTCTGAGTGTGGAAGACTTTCTCAAAATGAATTAGAGGGGATCCACACTGTTTAAAAATGGTCATCACATCTTTAGTTTTTATGTTATAGGTTATACTTTCGAATCATCCAAAAACTAGATTTTAAGATTGTTGGAAAGAACACCAGTAGAACCAATGGAATTATGTACCCAAAATGAAGAATTGAGCTCACTGTTTAACTGTGTGTGCCCCTCTAAGGGGTCAATCTTCAGGAACACAGTAAGGCCACTTTGCACATTATATTGTGAGTCAAATCACCTGCCCCAAATTCTCTTCTAATGGGGAAAGTGACGATTTTCCCTCAAATATATATTCTAGGGGAGGCACTCAGAAGTTTTCCTGAGGGCTCAACCAAGTAGTAAAGTGTCCACATTCTTCAAAGAGTCCTGAGTGTCTTGACATGTGGCCATATGTTTTCTGTTTCTGTAAGACAGGATAAAGTCAAGGTGGACAGAAGTAGAAAACCCTTAAATTAAATTCAATTTCAAAAGGTTTGGATTCAAGTTCTGGCTCACACTTCAGCCAGGACAGTTTAAGAAATCCACCAAAAGTCTACAGTTTTCCATCTCCTCTTTGCAACTTGATATGCCAAGGCTGTTTGGTATCTGAGGGAAGTCTTCTCTTTTCTGAAAAGAAGGGGAGGAGAGGCAAAGGGAGGAGAGAGAGGACTGGGAGGAGAGGAGGGAGGGGAAGCTGTGATGGAAATTCAAGTTAAATAACTAAATTAATAGAAAGAAAGAGAGAGAGAGAGAGAGAGAGGGAGGGAGGGAGGGAGGGAGGGAGGGAGGGAGGAAAGAAGGAAGGAAGGAAGAAAGAAAGAAAGAAAGAAAGAAAGAAAGAAAGAAAGAAACAAACAAAGGAGAAGCAGTACAAAAACAAACAAACCCCAAAAATGTGGCTTCAGGCATGTTATGTTCTCAGAAGTTCTTTCCAGAGCTGCACACTGAGAACGTCATCACTGGGATTTCTACATGAGGGGTCCTGATTATAGCCAATAAATTCTGAATTTTAAGCCATCTGTACAGGCTCATTAAATCATTATTTAAAAACACAATATTCACAAATGGTACTGTAATATTGAAGGATTCATGCCCTTGCTCTGAAGGAAGGCACAGTCACCCAGCTGCCTTTAAAGGAGGAATTTGATAGGAACATTTTCTGTAATCCTTATGTTACTCATCCCGGGTACTTAATACTCATACAAATGCTATATGTAGCATTTGTAATAAAAAGTCATTTCAAAATATTAACTGGCCGGTGCCTTGCTTTGATTTAGAAAAGTGAGTCACACATTTAGCATAAGCTATCTTTTGGACATCAGATGTAGACATCCACCACTTTTGACAAAATCAATCATTTTTGAAGAGCATGGGGGTGGCCTCAAATAAGCAGATTAAACCTGATGTGCTAGCTTGTAATATTGAGGCCAGAACTTATACTTTTTAGTTAAAATATATTGCTAGTGACAGCTTGAGTTCTCCCTCATTGAAGTTCTGGGACTCTGAAAAGCCAAATTAATTACAGAAAAGAAAGGTCCAATTACTCTCCACCTGATATTCAGTCCATGTTCTGGTGCTTTTGAGGAAGACAGTCCCCTTGCATCTGGTTTCAATTTCCTTTTCCTGGTCTGTGGGTTAACTGTGGGTCCTTTGCTTAATATGCAATTTTAAAGAATGTTCGATTTATGGAAATTAAAGTACTTAAGCATAGTAAATAATGTTTATTTTTGATCCTGAACTAAAGGTAATTGGTTTTAATTATTACAGTAAATGTTCTTTCTATTTTGTATAATTATAGGTGGGCTCTTCTAAATAAAGGGTTTATTATAGTATTTCATGAGATAATCCAAAGCTATCGTCCAATAAAAAAATTCATTTTATGTTGCTTGTTGATACTGTATTTATTTTTCTCTTCTTTTTTTTTCTTGTATTAGTAAATTTCAATCTTAAGCATCACTGGGTTTCTGTTGCTATTTAATCTGGAGTACAAAGTTGTGAATTTCCCATTGTTTGCCTAAGAGAGAACAGCTTATGCTAAAGTAATGCAAGACTATCAGTGGTACAGAGGCAGGATTAGCTTGCACACAATAAATCAATTTCTGTGGTTTCATGAGTGTATTATTCTGAAAGAAAGTAACTTGCCATTTTCCCAGATATCTGCCCTTCTCTATTTTATTATAAGACCATCTACATTTTTACTTCAGCAACACTATAGAAAACATCAAAATTCATATAGGAAATTAGTATCCCAACTATAGATTAAGTTGACTTCATTTTTAATCACTTCGAGGCAGATTAAAATGAGACACATGAGAAAATTGTGGAGGGGAGCACACGTGCTTTTAAAAAATATCATCATCAATGTGAATGTTTTTTAAAGTTAAACCATTTCAAATGGCATTATTTAAAATTGAAGTTTATGTTGTATTTCAGACATGCTTTCAAATGGGCTGCTGCATATATAAATATTGTGCAAAGATGGTATACAGCAATGGAGGAAACACTGAAAGCCATTTAAGAATTGCACCAAAGAAATACTAGGATAAGGACATTTAATAGTCTCCTTCTATGATTTTGTAATAAGTACATGCTCAAACACATGAAAGAAATGCTTAAGTCACAGAGCAGGATACAGATTATGAAATTCATGAGCAAGTATCTGGAGTCTGTGTACTAGACAAAAGGGTGTTAATGCACAAGAATCAAAGGATATGGAAGAAGAACCCTCCAGCTTTCCTGTTCTTTAGAGGAACTATGCAAGTCATCCATCTCCTCTTGGCTTCCTTCTTCCTTTTTATGTTTATTTATTATTTCAAGTTACATCTCCATCACAGTGCCCTCTTTCTACCCTTTCCAGTCTGACCCTCCCACCCTCTACCCCATCTCCCTCCTATCCTACACCTCCAGAGTTGGGTGTCCCTACATTTCAGTCCCTCCCCCGCCCAGTTCAACAGTCACATGAGGGCTAAGAGCTTCCTCATGCATTGGGGGCCTACATGGCAGCACCATTAGGGCAGAGTGTCCCACTAACAGGTAATAAAGTCTATGTTCCTGTTCCTTTTGGTGTGATGGTTGTAGGATAGTTATCCTGTACTACATGCCTAAAATCCAATTATAAGTGAATAGATGCCATATGCATCTTTCTCGGTCTGGGTTAGCTCACTCAGGATGAGCTTCTCTAGTTCCATCCATTTGGCTGCAAATTGCATTATTTCCTTGTTTCTGATGGCTGAGTAGTATTCCATTGTGTAGATGTACCACAGTTTTTTAATCCATTCTTTGGTTGAGGGACATCTGGCTTGTTTCCAGTTTCTAGCTATTACAAATAAAGCTGCTATGAACATAGATGAGATGTCCTTGTGGTTTGGTGAGGAGTCATTTGGATGTGTACCCAGAAGTGATATGACTGGGTCTTGAGGTAAAGCTATTCCAAGTTTTCTAAGAAATCACCAGACTGATTTCCATAGTGGTTGTACAAGTCTGCACTCCCACGAGCAATGGAGGAGTGTTCCCCTTTCTCCATACCCTCGCCAGCATGTGCTGTCATTTGAGACTTCCTTCTTAAGAGGTGAACATACATCTCCAAATGAGCATGAAATGGCAACATCTGCTGTCTAGCTTGGCCCATCCCTATAGTTGTATCTCATTCAGTGGTATTTGCTTTATAGAAAAAATCAATTTGAATAGAAAAAGGCGGATTGAGTCACCTTAAAATGTTAGCTAATATGAGAAGATCAGAGAGACAATGTTTCAGTCACATGTATGTCCAGATAATTGTTTGAACTTACAACATCCTATAGTCAACACACTGTAACATTCATCAGAAGGGTGCACTCTAGTCCTACAGAGAGCCACATGGTCATCTTGCTGTTCATGTCCCAAGAATCCTTTGTTCTGCTCCTTTCTTCCCTCCTTTTCCAAAATTAGTTCTATCTTAAGTTCACCAGTTGAACAAGAACATTTATTTATGTGATTGTCTGTACCAATTTAAATTCTTGAAAAAAATCTGATCCCTTTTCTCATTTAGGGTTTTGCCTTTAAAACCTGTTTGAAATCTGTAAGACTGGAGCACATTTCAGTTTTGTGTCTCTTAAACTCTGATCATTTCCCACATAAATTGTCATCATTCCTTAATCCATCTGGGATTCATTTTTCTCTTAATAACCCACATTTTCCATGAATTGATACTTTTTGTTTTCCCCTTACAGAATATGTCCTTTTGATGGTTTAAGCTGCTCATATGTTTCTTAAATAAGACAATGCTTCATGAAAGTTAATGTTCTCGCATCACAAGGGCATTCTTTAAATCTCTCCTATCAAGAAATGCTGGATTTTCTACCAAATTCTAGTGATGAAAATGGATGTGGGCTCAAGGCCAGAGAGGGCAGCCATATCTCATTTCTGTCACTTCTTGGGAGTGTGAGTGAGTCTGGGAAATACTTTAATCACATACTGATACAGCACAGCGTGTTTGAGGCATTAACTCCCTAGACTCTTGCAGGGCTACAAAGCCAGTCAAGCAGGTTGCTTCTACTCAGTCTGTGGTATGTAGAGAAAATCCCTTTGGAAGAGAAGGTTATTGTTTCTAATTAGACCTTACAAATTGGGAGAACCAGAAAATCTGGACTAGAAGACAAGTTTAATGTTACTAGCAGTTGTGGTCTGTTTTTGTGTCCAGCACAAAACAGCAATCACAGAACAGATAAACCATAATTTCCATAATAACAAAAGAGACAGAAAAAGGAAATAAATTTCACAGATTTAAAGATGTTTTCTAATCCTGGCCCAATGCTCCCATGGATGTTTTGAGCCATCCACAAACCGCAGTCATTCCTGTAATAATTTTTTTTAAAGCAATGTCAAGAGCTTTGCTTAGAGGGGGATGATAGATGAAGGACTGTAATGCAGTCCTAAGTCATTCAGCCACTGGGTTTTTGATCAGCACTAAGATTATGACCATAGTGGCTCTATCTATGCATGGGGGCTACCTGTCCAAACTCCTCCTTCTCTGACTTACCCTGAGGTAGAAAGAAAAGGAAGAATGGGAAAGAAAAGAATCAGTCTGTGTATAAAACAATAGTTATGTTTGAATGTCTGGACTCTGATACACCAGGGAGACTAGTCGGGTTTCTGGACTGATGTCTTGAAGCAGTTAAATAGAGAGTAATACTTCCCTCCTACCTTGAGGAAGATGTCTCTCATCGTCAAAGGGGAATCAATCCTTCTAGAGTGTTGTGTTGGCATTACAAGGTGTTCAGTTCCAAATCAGGGTTCAAGAAGGTTACTACCGAAAAACACACATACATAAATAAGCACACTTAAAAATTTTTATTTGGACCAACTCGTGACTTTTCTATGTGTAGCTTAATTGTGAATGGGAGAGGATCATACAAAATTCTTGAAATGTTTCTTTCACTTACTAGAAGCAGTTCTCTAGACGTGAAAAGAAAATCTAGACTCTGGGAGATAGATTGGAGCTGAGTTTATGAGCTCTGAACACCCTCCAGTGTTAGACGGTCTTTCTCTTGCCCCCACATTCCTCTCATAGAGACATGCTTTTGGGTTTCCATGTGTTCCTGTGTCTTAATGTACTTCTTTGTAAAGATCACAAGTTAAGCACCATGTGTCGCATGCCACATGGCACAGTTGAGAAGCAGTGACTGTCCAAAGTGTTTTTAGATCACACAAAATGTCATGATATAGGGTTTCGGATGCTACAGCAAAGAAATGACTGAATGTGTTTTTGTGTTTTGTTTTGTCTTTTGGTTTTTTGTTTTATTTTGTTTTTGTTTGTTTGTTTTTTGTTTTGGGGGGGGGTTCACTTTCACTTGCAAATAGAATTTACCATTCAAATAGTCCTGCTCTCTTCTATCCTTATATGAAAAGAAGACAATATTTCACTAATGTAACTTTTCAACGGTATTATTTGAGCATAGCTCAGTGGGAAATGTCTGTGGTGTGCAAACTGGAAACCTGACCATGATCATCATATAAAGATGGCCAAGTAGACCCCACAATGTCTCCCTCCAGTCTCCACATATAGATTTCTTTCTTTCTTTCTTTCTTTCTTTCTTTCTTTCTTTCTTTTTTGAAAGATGATTTTGTTTTAGCAAAGCAATGCTGTCCCGAGCTCTTAGGCAATAGACTATCAGACCTGTTATGATGTGATTACTGTAATTAAATCTGTGAGCACACAAAGGATTGTCCTGCTCAGCAATAGTTAGGGCTAAGGCCATGTGCCCACTGCTTCTCAAATTATCTGTTTCATCAAATAGATAGAAATAGTCATAGCCATGTCACGAGCTGTACAAAGTATGGTTGAGGAAGAATGATGCCAGACAGTCCAAGGAACCAAGGCCGAGAAACAAGAGACAAGATCAAGCTTGAACAACAGAGAGTATCATTTCTATTGCACTTAGTGACTGATGGTTGTTCCTGTTTTCCTCCACCATTTAATCCTTGGTTATGGAAGTCGTGTCAGACTGTTTTCATTTTTGAAAAAGAGAAATGTATGCTATTTAAGGGGGGACAAGTCTTCCAAGAATGGGTGCTGCACTTGGGGTCTTTAGAGCATGGAAAATATATTCCAGGATTTCAAAGACTGTAGGTTCTAGTCAAGAAACCAAGTGGCTGGTCACTTGGTTGAAAGCATAAGTTCACCAGCTATGACCTATAGGCCAAATGTAACCCATGACCTTGTTTTGTAAAGGAAGTTTTTTTGGAAGCCATTTAAGCCCAATTGCTTGCTTACTCTGTGACTAACAAAGCCTTTCACTTTATTGTCTGTTAATACTCTTGTGGAGCCTGACTGACTCCATTTTGAAAGATTCCATTTTGTATTAGGTTTGGCTCAGAGTTGGCCTCTAGTTCCAGGAAAAAATAACAAAATATACCCAATCTTGCATTCCAGGGGTGTTTCCCCAGTCATAACCAGACAATTCACTCTGAGAAAGCACCCAGAAAACCTAAACAAACTTTCTGCTGGTCAAGCTGGACCCATAATGGTATGGCAACAATGAGCCACTTAGGGATATACAAATTTGTCTGTCTAAATGTCATCCAATCTCATGGTAGAAATTCATTTCTTTGTTTAAGCCCCTTTAAAAGCCCTATATTTTTAGAGTTTGGGGCTCTCAACTTGAGCTGCTACTTCAGTGAGCATTGGGGGTCCCCTGCTCAAGCTTGAATAAACAACTCTCACACTTTTACATTGAATTTGGCTTCTGGGTGGTCTTCGGGGGTCTTGAGAACCAGGCAGAACACACTATTTGGCTTATCTCGTGCTCATTTCAGGATTTTGGGGGAACTACAGATACAGATTTTTTTTTGGGGGGGGTTAGGTTTTTCGAGACAGGGTTTCTCTGTGTATCCTTGACTGTCCTGGACTCACTTTGTAGAGTAGGCTGACCTTGAACTCCCAGAGAACCGCCTGCCTCTGCCTCCCAAGTTCTGGGATAGATTAAAGGCATGCGCAACCATGCCTGGCCAGATACAGCAGATACATATCTTGATTTAGCTATTGGGTTAAAATAGTTAAGTACCATAAGGTTTTTTTTTCTTTGTTTTCTATGGAAAGTGAAAAATAGTGGAAATTTGGAAAGAGTATGTGATAACTACTTTATAGCAATTCTCACGCTCATGCCCAGAGTACCGTAAACACATAAGATATATTAATTTTATTCTCTTTTCCTCTTTGTTTTGAATTGCAACAAATCAATGGGATAACCTTGAAAACATGCTTCTGCAGATATTTGGAATATTTTCTCCTCTAACTACATAATATATCCTTGTTAGTATATCAAGCCCTTTTGGAAATACAAGGATATTTTTCAGAAGAAAGATGAATGAGTAACTTTAGTGAAAACCAAATGTTCTGGAGGCTAGAAGGGCAGCATAAACTTTAGGAAGGTGTGTATGAATATTTTGAGTGAACAGGAGGTATGATGCTTAACAAAGACATTAAATGAACATGGACCTAAAAATAGAAACACTGACTCTGTTGTTGCTTCAGCACAGAAAGAGTAGCAACATCCAACAGAAAAGACATCCAAGAGAAGGTCCCTCTAGACTAGATGCAGAAAATTCTCAAAGTCAGAATCATGATCAGTGGAAGATCCCCAAATGATTTCTATTTGAGAAATCTGGATATTATTCTAAGTTTTTCTTTATTTTAATGGAAACTGGTCTACCAAGAGTTGGCTTTTCTGCTTGAGCTGATCTGAGAAGCAGTGTAAGAACAGGTTTGTCCTGTTCCATGAAGCAGAGATTGACTAGGGATTAAGAGTTAAGGAACCCATTTTGCCAGTCCCAACACTTTCCTCGGTGTCAAATCTCCACTCACTATGACTTAAGATGGCAGTCACTACTTACTGCTCACACCAGAGCAGGAGGAGCTATTTGAATCACTCTTGCTGGAGTTATTTAAAGGTTAGAGACTTTTCACAGCCAATCTACCCTTACTATAACCTTCAGATTCAGCCTGACTTGGATTTAAGCACTCTTCTTATTGTACATAACCTTTAAAAAAATAATGTTGTGTAGATGTACCACAGTTTTTTAACCCATTCTTCGGTTGAGGGACATCTGGGTTGTTTCCAGTTTCTAGCTATTACAAATAAGGCTGCTATAAACATAGATGAGGAAACTTCCTTATGATTCCGTGAAGAGGCATTTGGGTGTATACCCAGAAGTGGTATGGCTGGGTCCTGAGGCAAAGCTATTCCAAGTTTTCTAAGATATCACCAGACTGACCTCCATAGTGGTTGGAATATTATTCAGCTATCAGGAACAATGAAATTATGCAATGTGCAGCCAAATGGATGGAACTAGAAAAGCTCATCCGGAGTGAGCTAATCCAGACTCAGAAGGATGCACATGGCATCTATTCACTTATAGTAGGATTTTAGCCATATAGCAGAAGGTATAGATACTACAACTAACACACCAAAGGGAACTTGGACATAGACTTTTTATTTTTTTTATTTTTATTTATTTATTTATTTTTCTATTTTTTAGTCTTTTTTATCTCTCTGTCTGCTTATTTGTTTGTTTGTATTTTAGTTTTCTCTCCCGGGCAATGAGACACTTTTCACTGATGGTACTGCCTCGTAGACCCCCAATGAATGAGGAGGCTCTTGGCCCTCATACGACCTCTCAACTGAGATGAGGAACTGTTATATAAGGACACCCCACCCCAGAGAAATGGGATGGAAGGGTTAGGAGGTAAAGAAAAAAAAAATGCAATGTGATGTTTCGGCCTTTTACTACTAATTGTCATAAACTGTTTAGGATAATTAAGAAATGCAAACTAATAGTTATACAAGCCTGTCATTTTGTTAGGTACTATGACAGCCTATTATAGTTATTTTCTAAGCTAATCAGAAATAAAGCTGCTAAGAGACAAGCAAAATCTGCTTACCCTAATATAAGAGATAGATAAGGCCTCTTCAAAAACCTCAAGAGATCTGCAGAATATGGCATTCAAAGATGTTTTCGTAACTTTAGATGTTTTTATATCAAGACATATCAACTCCTGACAGCACCCCCTACTTTACCCCAAGTAGAAGATGAGCATTGAAGAATCTCCAGTGGGAGATGACTGAATTAGTCGCAAACCTATCTCTTGGTAGGAAAAGCCCCTTGATTAAACTGTAGACAGAATGCTGTCCAAAAAGGACAAAACTTGGAAGCAGGTAAGTCAACAGCCTAGCTCTGCCAAGACAGGGTAGGCAAGTCCTTCATAAACCCTGCTCTACAATCAATGTCTGTCAGAGAAGCGGGGCCAAACGACTGAAGAGCGATGCTGTAATGTATGGAGAGAAAATGGGAACTGTCCAGTCAGCCACTGGTATGTCATTTCTTAATTTTGGAAGCTGCAGGCCCTGTACTTCCTATAAAATCAGATATATTTATCCCTCTCAGGTCTCTGAGGTGGTTGAAGAACAGATAGCTAGAGTCTCATAATTAAATTTTGAGTTGTTTAGGAGTCAAGAGAGTGTTATAGATCTAAGAAGATGCTTTTAAAATTGTGTTGCACGTTAGTATGAATGTTGAGTTAGATATAGAACTTTAAACTCATGGAGATGGTTAGATAGTAGAATGTTAAAGTCAGGTACCAAATACATATGGACTGGACATTGGGAATGTATGCTAAGCCATATAACCCTCATAACTGTGGCCTAATTACCTCTGTTGTTTTGTATTGTATTTATTATTATAAGAGAAAGAGCCATTTGTTGGACTGAAAGGGGAAACTGTAGGGGGAAATAAGATATACCTTAAACTTAAAAAAAGGGAAGAGGATGGGGGGTTGAGGGTGGGACTGGAGGGGGGAATAGGGAGGGGACTGCGATTGAGATGTAATTTGAAGAAATAAAAAAATAAAGAAAAAATTATTTATTTTTTGAGATCATAAAAAAATCATGTTGTCCCTCAGAACTCCCATCTGTTTATCTATAAAATGAATAAAATTATATGTCCTGAAGGTTGAAAAGGTTGGTAGAATGCTTTTCAGAAAATAGGTACCTAGTGTCCAATAGGCTTACTCCCACTTCCCACTCTAGAGTTCCATATATGATAGAATAGAGATGAGACAAACCAGTCAAACAACTTGTTCACAAAGGAAATTAGTGGCAGAAGTATAATCATAAGCCAGGTGATCTGATCCTCAGAAGGCTCTTCTTCAGGATGATGCTTCCTTGGACCACATTTTCAACAGCAACGAAAAATCTATTTTGAGGATTTCAGATCCCAATTAAAATTCACCTATTTGTCTCTAAAATGCTAGGGAAAGGATGGTTTTTAACTAGGTCCAAGTACTTTGGAGGTCAAATGACCCTGTCACAGGGTTCACCCAAGATCACAGAAAACACAGATATTTATATTATGATTCATAACAGTAGAAAAATTACAGTTATGAAGTAGCAGCAAAAATAATTTTATGGTTGGGGGTCACCACAATATGAGGAAGTATACTAAAGTGTCTCAGTATTAGAAAGGTTGAGAACCACTGACCTATAATGTCCAGGCCAAAGAAAGTCAACAAAAAGAGTTTTTATTATTGAAAAGTAAAGTAAACCACAAGAAGTCTAACTCTTATCCTCTACTTCAAGTATCATCATGATTTTTCCATAACTAAAATGGATCTGAATAAAGATACCTCTACCTGTGGATCTAATTTACCTCTGATCAGACCCTTTTCCTCTTCAGTAGCAAGTGTAGATGGAGAAGCACACTTGACTGTCTGAAATCTTTTTTTTTCTTTTACATATGTTATTTTAAGTACCATTCCCAGGCACAAAGGCAGGCTGCAAAGATCAACATGAAACAAGGATAACCAGGGTTCATAGCAACTCACAGCGTGAATCATTTTTATTTTCCCCCAAGACAGAGCTTCTATTATTTATGCTGCTGGGTGATCTGCTGTATTTATGACATAGTTAGTTGTCATGGCTTTAAACATATGATGGATTCCTAAATTAGTCACACATTCCTCATCTTGGGCTTGAAACATGGAAAGTCACAGGAGAACAGAGGTATCCACAATCAAGAAATTAAGTGTCCATGGGTCATGATGAAGAAAAAAGTGGCCACTAAATTCAACATAGTTTTGTGTCAATAATGCTAAAATGTCCAACCTAATGGTTACACACTGAGCATTCAAACTTATTTTCCTGCTATTTTTCAGTATGCTGATATTTTTCTTCTTCTTTGGGGGAAATTAAAACATGAATAAGATACAGATTTCTTTCCAATATATTGTACACTCATTATTAATATTTGACAGCACAGGTTCTATCTTATGGGAATTAAAGTGCTGAGTATTTGAAAAAGTGAGAAACCATTTGTTACTGAGTTCAGGGGTGATGATAAAATGACTGAGATTTTAGAAGAACTGAAAAAATATGTTATTGGTGAAAGAGGTGGGGAGGGCTGTGAAATCAGTTTGTGTTTAGATATTAGACACAAACACAGAGAAATTAGAGAAAATGATTTAAAAGGTCACAAGAAACTCTCAAACTGAAGTGTACAGAGAAAACAAATTCAACAAGCTAGAGTTCTGACTTGACTTAAGTGGCAACAACAAACCTATGTGGTTCAGCAAATTTACTATGAAAATTAGTATGAATGGAGTCGAAACAAAATCTAAGTTTGAGATTTTCCTGGAGGAATGTAGAAGGTGTGAGACAGGAAAAGGGTAAAACTTGAAGATCATCAGTTATGTGAAAATGAATGTTAAGAGGAAATGTACAGAAATGGAGAAACCCAGCTTCAAAATATTAGCCTATGTCAAGTAGCCAAAGCCCTTCCTGTGGTCTCTGATGAATACCGGGTCAGGGCCTCTCCTAGTTTATATGCCCATACTCTGGAACTTTACCACATGCCCACTGCATGCTATGCTGTACTGTACTACCTTGCTTTTTTTTGAGTGTGGTAAATTGCATTCAGCTTTTTCCCAGAAAACAGAAGGTGCCTGACCCTGAAAGCTCTAAGGGTCAACCCTCATATTTTTCAGAATCTTTAATAAATGCCTCTACTCAATGAGGATTAGTTGATGCTGTACTAACACCATCCCCTACTTCATTCCCACTGATCTCATAAACAATGCTCTATCCTCCTGCTGTATTCTGATCTTGAGGGCCTCCCATTTCCTCATATCTAGAGCAATGTAACCCATGATGTATATGTATATGGTGTGTGCATACATGTCTGTGTGCTAATGTATTCATGTGAGTGTAGGAAGACACATGCTATAGCATGTATAGAGGACAGAGACAACCTCAAGTGTTGGTCCTTATCTTCCACCTTCTTTGAGACAGCTTTATCATTTTTATCATTTTTGCTTCTGCAAATTTCAGTCAAGTTGGTCAGAAAGCTTCTGGGGATTTTCCTACTTCTACTTACTATCTTACCATAAGAGCAAATGGATTCCAGATGTGTGCTAACATGCATTGTTTTTGTATGATATCTGGGGATTTGAACTCAAGATCTCATTTTTGTATGCAAGTGCTTTTCTCATGGAGATATATCACTAGCTCTTTATTTAGTGCATTTTCTTGTCAATTTCTATGTGTATTAATATGGTTTTAAGAAGAACAAATAATTTCTTCTATCATATTTGTTGATATATACCAACTTCCTAAACGTGTACTCAAT
>CAJQZJ010008773.1:4794645-4841538 GCA_907164525.1 Lophiomys imhausi | reverse complement strand
TGCTCATAATAGTCAGAAACTGGAATCAATCTACATGTTCCTCAACTGAAGAATGGATAAAGAACATGTGGTATATTTACACAATAGAATATTATATGACTATTAAAATAAATGATATTATGAAAAATTCAGGCAATTATGTGGTACTAGGAAAAAATTATCCTGAAACAGGTATCCCATGCCCAGAAACACAAATATGGTGTTTATTTGCTTATATGTGAATATTAACTGTTAAAACAATAACGAAGCTACAATCCATAGAACCATAGAAGGCACATATAGAGTAAGGAACTAGAGGGAACAGATAGATCTCATTATGAGTGGACTTTTGGGGAGGGCTTGAATGGGGGTGATTAAATGTGGAGGGGGAGAGAAAATGGGAGGGTGTTATGGAAGAGAATATGAGGAGAGTCAGCTAAAATCAAAGGGCATTTGAAGGGTAGTATAGAAGCCAAATAGAGTAGAAACCTCCTAAAGTATATACATATCTCTCTAAGTGAAGACTATCTAATAAAGGATGGGGGAGAATAAGTCCCAACTGCCATTTCTTGCCACGAAACAAAGCATCCAGTTCCAATATTGGGTTACATCTGAATCAGTTGTTGGCCTAAGGGAGTCCATATGAACCCCAAAACAGCCCAGACTGTTGCCAAGACAATAGGTTGCTTTTACAAACTGTCAGTAAGGCCCCATTGCTGAAGACAACACCTACACAGCTTATTGAATATGGAGAAATTGAGCTGGTGACTACTCAGAGCCTTCATTTCTATGTTCTAGCATCTTTAGTACAGAATAGTGCTCTGCATACTTCCAAAAGAGAAACTTGCCAAGCCACTCACAAAGTCTTTGATCTATATGAGACTCTTGCCTGCAGGAGATGCTAGGGCAATGGTGGCAAAAAAACCTTGTGGGAGTAACCAGCCAATAACTGTTTCTACTTAAGGCCCATTTTACAAGATGCTAACAATGTCTGCCTCTACTTGGGTGAGCATGAACAAGAAACTAGATAGGCCAAGGATAAAACCAAATACTAATGTTCTAAAAAGAAAAATCTCAAAAACCATGATAAAATGATTCCTAATAATATTTTTCTATATCCATAGATAGATCAGTGCTTGTTTATCCATCATTGGAGAAGCTTTGTCCTGCAGCAAATGGGAACAAATATGGAGATGCATACGTAGACATTACACAGAGTGTGAGAGTGAGAGACCTTGGAACACTTATCCCTAAATGGGATGTCTCCATCAAATCCCTTCCTTCAGAGTTAAGAAAAAACCCTGCAGAAGAAGAGACTGAAAGAGTGTAAGAGCCAGGGAAGTTGGAAGATACCCCCCAAGAAAGCCAAGCCTTCTAAATTAGCATGATCAGAGCTCATATGAACTCATAAAGCCTGAAGCAGCATGTAGAAGACCTGAGCAGATCTGCACCACATACTCTGCATATATATTATGGCTTCCAGCTTAGTTTTTATGGGATTCCTGAGTGTGTGAACCAGTGCGTCTCTGATGTTTGGCTCCTGCTCTTGAGTGCCTTTCCTTCTATTGGTCTATCCTGTCCAATATCAATGTGATAATTTTTGTTTTGCCTTGCATGCTATTCTGTTAAATTTTAATACTATTTCTAGAAGCCTGTTCTTTTCTAAAGAGAGACAGAAAGGGAGAGGATCCAGATCAGAGGGAGGTATGGAGGAACCAAGAAGATAACAAGAAGGGAAAACCATAATCAGATTATATTATGTGGAAAGGAATCTATTTTCCTTTCTATAAAAGGAAAAAAAATATAGAAACCCCATGTTGCCTCATCACTCGAGTCTTATATTTAGTATACTATGACATTTTAATTAGTTGAAATCTGTTTTGTTTAAATTTAGTTCTCAATAATTAATAGTTATGATTAAAACATTTTCGATTTTCATCATATTTCCTTTAAATCAAGCTAAACATATTGGCAGAATTTTGGCAAACACAAAGGAAGTAATATTACTGTGATTTGCTGCTGTCACAAGGAATTTTCATGTGACCTCTGTTGTCTTCTCCATGATGTCACTCATCCTCCCAGAACCTACTCATTGTACTACCCTAGGCCAGCCAAAATTATGGCTGTTTTAAAGTGGGTAGAGTGCTGAGCTGGGGCATGAAAAGTTTTGAGTCACAACCACTAAACTCTTCTATTTTAAATTCCATAGAAATACACCCAAGCTTTTACTGTTGCCATGTACTAGACCATAGGACCATGACCAATTTTTAAACATAACTTTCAAGAATGACATAAAATTGAATGAGCAAATATTATACTTGGTGCTTTTAAGTGAATTAGCAGTATTCTTAATTTACTTCCATAATTCACTTGCAAAAGCAATAAACAGAGAATTGAAAATCTATCAACAGGTACAGACTAAATACCCATAATTTACCTAAGTGTTAAGATATTCAATAGTCATAAGTACTGCCAGAAAAAGAAATAAAGACTTACTAACAATGAAAGAGCAAGGGATAAGAACAATGCAAGTAATATATATATATATATATATACATATTTAATGAAATATATATATGTAATGAACCATTTATATACATATATACTTAAACCATATCTATACTTAATAAACCATATATGCATACATATTTACTTAATAAACTATATATGTACATATATATACTTAATATGACATATATATGTATATATATATATATATCACAGCATTAAAAAACAAGTTTATTCTGGGTTCTTGAAAATTCTTAATTATTATTTGAACCATTTAGGAAAACAGACATTTGGAATTGAGGAGAAAAAGTCTGTTATAATGTCATCAGAAACACTCTAACTGAAAACCTGAAATCTGTCACTGAATTATTTCCCTGCCCTTCTCTCTTATGGTATATTAAGTATTTTCCACGTTTGTTGAATAGTTCCCAAAGTAAGTCACAAAATAACAACAAACAGTATCCAGGATAGCCTTTGAAAGACCTGAAAGAAAACAAGTGATTCAGTCCATGTCCCACGACACTTATCTGACTTACAACAATATTTCAGGGTACTTTCCTGGGATTGAATATTTAGACATTAAAAAGGTATTTTAATAACTACAGGCTGATATCGAGAATGTTTTCATCATTACCAATGAAAGTTTACGAAGGACAGCTCCACTCTCGTGAAAAAACATGCAGTTGAATATAAAGGGTATCTATCTGGAAATGTCATCAATAATAGAATGTAACATTTAGTGAGACTCAAATGTACAGTGCCGACCTTTTGTTTAATAGACAAGCAAGAGGCACTGGGCATATGCAGAGAAGCTCCTTAGTAATGTAGCAACTCTATCACTACTGTACACTCATTGAATAAATTTTTTTCTTTTCTTTTCCTTTCTTTTATCTTTCGTTTTTGTTTGTTTGTTTGTTGTATACAAGTTTTCAAGACTTAACCCAAGTTGATCTCCAATTCCGGATCCTTCTGACTCTACCTCTTGAGTGCTGGGGTTACAGGCGTGTACCACCATACCAACTAAGAATATGCATTTTCTCAAGAATCCTGTGACTTATTTGCACATAGAGCTTGCTATGTAGGAAGACTGTTCATTAAAGAAAATATTCAGTGAATATTAATAGGCTATATTTATAGGGAACCACAACATGTTTAGCACAAATAGTTAATAATAAGCAATAACTAAGAGTCCAACATAACTTAATCAGACACACACACAATAAATAAATAAATTTTAAAATAATTTATATCATCTCTAAAAGCTTCCTATGAAAAGACATTCTTTTAACATTTCATTTACACATGAAACTGAGTTATACAGGAACATTTTCAGGCAAGAAGGTAACATATGTAAAACATATCCTCCATACACCTCATTCCCTATTCTCCCCCCCCTTCCTACTTTTTCTTCTACTTCTATGTCATATATATATATATGATTTTTTGTGTATTATAAAATCTAGACACCCCAAATTACACAGAAGATGCATATCTTTTTCAATAGACCTATTTTAATTAATATGATTATCTCAACTGATCTATTTCTCTGCAAATGGCATGCCTTTGCTCTTCTTTACGGGTGGAAAAAGATGTTCTGTGTATCCATTTCACATTTTCTTTATGCATCTTTCCATTGATGGGCACCTAAGTTGGTTCTACAATTTAGCTACTGTGAATAAAATACACAGTCCCTCGAATCCTATATTGTCATCCTCAGAAGCATAATGAAGACTCTGAGGAGGAAACTTTTTCTCTTACCCTTTAACAGCCTTATCCTGACTTCCACTTGAGGCAGTCTGATTTGTCCTAATGGTGCTTGAGGGCCATCTGGGAAATCTGATTTCATCTTTACATAAAGCTGCTGCCAAGACGCCACCAGCATGTGACATGGCAGGCAGCGAGCTGGAGGAAAGGAACCAACTGTCATGTCCTTCTCGGTTTTTCTGGTGGTACTCTGGACTAACTCTTGTGTGTGCTGCTTCCAACTGTCTGCCTTTAAGGATATATTCCTGGTTGTCAAACCCTGATGCTGCCTAATTTAGACAGCTAGAGAGTTCCAATAATTTGCTTGGGAAAGTCACTTATACCATAAGGTTATTCACATCACCTCCAGATATTTCTGTTCACCTAATAGCAAATGAAAGTGTGGATTAATGCCTTTCACAAGGCATTAAAAGCCTGAGAGGGAGAAGCCTCATTTTGGCCACCAGGGGCCTTCTCATTTCTGTTCCCTGCTGTCTCAGCTAATCACTTTCTATGCTTTCAAACTTGAAGGATGAGTTTTGACTTCACAGAAAATGAGTTTAAAACAAAGTCCGTGTGGCCTCCAAATTTTGGATGGTTGCCATGGCATGCTATGTTCCACCTGTAATTTAAAGGCAGACAGCATGTGGCTTCCTAAAAATGAAAAAATAAAATAAAATCTCTGTTGCTTGAGTCCCAAAAGGCAAACATGAGCAGCCGCTAAAGAGAACTGAAAAGACAAACACCAGAATCCCACATAAGTAAAACTTTGAGAAACTTAGTTAAGAGTTACCCCCATGTAACCCTGGGGAGCAAGAATCTCTTTTTCAAACATGGCTTTATTTGTCCCAGGAACAAATGCATTATTAACAGATGTTACGATAACTGTAAGCCTCATAGGTTGAGGGGGAGGAGGGTGGAAGGGTGGGACTGGAGGGGGAGTAGGGAGGGGATTGTGATTGAGATGTAACTTGAAGAAATAAAAAATAAATTATTAAAAAAAATAAAAAATATTAACATATAAAACAATAATATCCTTAGTATTATCAACTAATGTTTGTGAATGATTAAGAATCAGGTACTTAGGCTATGTGTGCTAAATGTGTAATGTATATTATTTTATTGAATTCTGGCAAATTTGTGAGATAGAACTTTTTATAATATTGCGGTGCCAACTTAACATAAGGAAAATGAGATTACTGGCTTAATATTATATTATTAGTAAGTCAGGAGATCTTAGAGAGTAAAAAAATCTAATTCTTTTGGTGAGGAGTAATTTTCTTTCTTTTAAATATAGTTATTTATTCTTATTTTCTATGTGTATGAGTGTTCCACCTGCATGTAAGGCAGGTGCCCAAGGAGGTCAGGAGACAGCAAATAATCCCCTGTAACTAGAGTTGTGAAGGTATGAGTACCAGGTGAGTGATAGGAACAAAACCAGGGTTCTTTACAAGAACAGCAAGTATTCTTTAGTGCTGAATCATCTCTCCAGCCCAGAAGCAAATTTCTCTAGAACTTAATTCTTGAAATACATAAAGACCTCAACAGAGCACCAAATAACAGATTTTACTAACATCCCACAATGTTCTAATAGGGAATGCTTGAAGCTCAACCAGCCCTTTCTGTAAGGCCTGTGTTCACTTTTCAACTGAGACAAACACTTCCATGTGAAGACAAAAAGGCCATTCAAAGACATTAACATGTATTTTGCTATAAACTACATGGATATGGAAAGCCAAGAAAGGAAGAATGTCTTTTGGCCAGGCTCAGGAATGGGTCCATGCTGATTCCTCACAGTATAGTCTTTAGTTCATGAGGTTCTCCTCCTTAAAAGGCAGCTTTTGGCTTTTGGTTGATGGATTCCAAGGGCTGACTTCACCACATGAGAACTCTCCCTACTCTTGCTAGAACCTAAATTCATTCCTGTTTCCTCCCCGGAGCCTTGTTTTATGATCTCCAAAGGGCTAGAGATTTGTAGACCATCTGCTATCCTGCCAAGACCCGCTTCTCTCCTTTTCTCATCTTAGACTTTGCCTCCTTGCAGCAGAATTGCCACACTTTGCTCTCAGTGAAACGAAAAGACTTGGAATTAGGCTGCGAGGAGAAGCATGCCATAAAGTTACCAGCTTAATTAAGTCATTACAGTTTTTAGGGGTTTTTAAATACAGGCAATTTGAATGTATAATTGAGCCTGAGCACAGCCTCATCCTGTGTTTTCCTTGGTCTTCTCAGAAGCAGATTGAGAATAGAAACAGCTGGGATAGCATCCTGTGCAAAGAGCCAGCTCCTTGTTTTCCCTGCATCTCAGATGAGGGTTTATGAATCATTTCCTGGTGCATTCAGGACTGAGGGCTCGATTATGACAGACTCAGAGGCCAGCCCGAGGGGTAGTATTTCATTTGACTGTGAGCCTCTCCCTGATGGTTTTGGGAATCACATCTGACTTATGCTTCAGTAGAGAAGGCTACAGAGTATACTGAGGGAATGGTCTCTTTGGAAAAATGACTCTGAACTTGAGCCCTGAGGTCAGAGAGGAAAGCAAAGGGAAAGATTACAACTCAATGCTCTTCAAGTCTGAGTAGCAGATGATAAGGTCAATTTAAACCTCCCTTTGGGGGAGGCATACATTTGGGGAACTTACAAAAAGCCAAGTGTCCGTGCTGTGAACAGAACTCCTCACTTTGCAGACAAGGTAATTTTACTAGATGCTCAGGCAAACATTCCATTTTTCTTTTTTAGAAGCAATTCAGCAGATTGGTTTGCCTTGCCCGGTGCCCACTCCACATGGACACATGTAAACACACAGGTGTACAGAGATGCTAGAGAGAATCGCTGAACATTAGAGAAGAGAGGATACTGGGTTCATATCCGTGCTTTTGTCTATGGACAATTGCATCTGGTCCATTTAAAACCAGTTCAGAATGAGGGAATTGATGTAGGTGGCAGAAACAGGCTGTTGTAAGCCACAAGGGAACATTCGAAATGTCTCTGAATTCAAGATTTCTTTTTGTTCTAGTAATGCCTCTGTTTGTTTGTTTTTAATTTGCTATGAGGACAGCAATGACCTTGAACTCCCAATCTCCCTGTCTCTTCCTCTGAAGTGCGGGATGATATTCACATGCCTGGTTTAGTAATTTGTTAAACTAACATGTAGATGGAATCCTTTACTGGGCCATTCTAATTATTCATTGAGCTTGACATGGGATCAAAGCCAGCCTATCAGAGAGGAGATAAACCTCAGAAAACAATATTTAAAACATACAGGCACATGCTATGATGTTTACATATAAATGGCTGTAGAATTTTGTATGATTAGAATCTAAATTTTCTAGTTTCTAATACAAGTCTATGTCAGCTACTATTTCAATTTTACTTGCATTTGAACATGGGACTATATGACTTCTCAAATTGTAGTAGCCTAGGAAATGTTTCTATAAAGTCCAAACCATAAGAAATGGTCTCTTTCCTCCTAAAGTTGATTTGATTAAATCTTACTTTATGTTAATTTAGTGTGAGAACTTGGATTTCTTAAAATAAAACATACACCATTGAGTACAATTTAAACAGATTCTCTGAAAAAAATTAAAGCATTCCTCTAATGAGTGTAAATTCTTTAATTAAAAGAAAACTAAGATGAATGCACAGTATTCCTAGTAAATACTGAGTCCTGCATTATGCAGGGATAATTATGCCAGAAGGATGTAGTTGTGGAAGCAAGCAGAGATGCCAAATGTATGAGTTAAGTTTGAATTCTAAATAACATTTCTCTGGAATATATTTAGATACAGTAGGAAAGTTCTTGGTGGATTGCCTTAAAATTAGGCTAGTGTTTTCTGCGGATGGTGGATTTTGTCTGTTTATGTTTGTTTTAGATGGTCATTTTTATGTCTTGTTGTGAAGAAAACTGAAAAACAAACTATATGATAAATTGAATCATGAAGTACAAAGGCTGGGTGGGTATTGTTTATCCATTATGTATACAGCATTCTACCTGTATGTGTGCCTGCACTCCAGAAGAGGATACTAGATCTCATTATAGAGGGTTATATGCTACCATGTGGCTGCTGGGAATTGAACTCAGGACCTCTGGAAGAGTAGCCAGCACTCTTAACTTCTGAGCCATCTCTCCAACCCCATATTGTTAAGACTGTAAGAATACTGATTTCTCTGATACCCATTCCTTCCATTGTTGGCCCCAGGCTTGCTCAATTTGCATGAAGAAACTTGTAGTTTTCTTTGGCTTCATTGGAGGACATAGAAAGAACTTGTATATATTTCCAAATGTACACAGTCAGCTACTCAGACTTCAGAGTATCACTTCTTCACTGTGAGGTCATTAAATCCCACAATTCTAAGACATCATTGAGACTAGGTTAGTGATGTGCCCTTTAATGTTGTAATGTACTCCTGGGTTTACAGCAAAATACTATTGGTCTAAATACTCAAAGCTCTGGTTCTTAAATGTAAGGGATTTTCATTTTCAATTCAAGGGCTTACTAAGAATATGTCTTCACCAGATCCATAGGTGGTAGCAAATCTGATGTTTCTAGTCTAAACTGAAGACCTCATTTTGAGGGTCTGTGACCATGAGGACCAAATTGCCTGTGAGAAGTACAATAGCTATTCTAGACACGCTTGTGCTTGCTTTCTGGCCTCAGTGAGGCCCTGAGTGAGCTTAGTAGGAGGCATGGACTATGAGCAGTAGATGACAAGGTTAAGTGCATTGATTTCTACCTCATTCATTCTCAAGCTTTTTTAGCTGAAAACTAGAGATATTCCAGGTGCCTAGTGGGTTTTCAGGCTATTAAGCTTTTAAGGAATGAACTCTGCCTGCTCACAAAGTCGTGTAAGAAGGGGAACAGAAATACATGGCCTTAAGGTGCTTGCCTATAAACTTTGCATTTATCTTATGTAACCAGGTCATGGCTGGAGGGGGAAGAAATTCAGCTTGTTAAAATGATCCATTGCATGTCTTAACATTTATAAAGAAGACCCTAAGGGAAGGAGGTTCTTTATAAATGCTATAGATTTGTGGACAGCCTTTCTGTACAGCTATAGTCCTTTGAGATCAGGCAATTAAGAAGAATGGGATTGTCTAGGAACATCTGCATAAGGAGCTGGGTGACTGGAATGGGTCACAGATCCACTTTAGAAAAAGTTATGTTAGACACATGCAATCATAACTTGATGATCAACCTATATGGTATATAGAAATCCAAATGGAACATTAAAGAGAGACTTGGGGGCTGAGTGCAAATAGAATTCCTCAAATAGATCTTTGTTGTTGCATTTTCCTATAATATTCCAATTTGGAAAGAGGTACTCTCCACTTTTAGTATTTGTGAGACCATTATATTTTCTTATCTTTTCCTCTTTTGAGGAAATAATCCAACATACTGCTATATACAAGGTAGCATTGAAACCCATTTGCTTGATGTTAAAATAAGTTGCACATAGTCTGTAAAGAGTAGAAATAGAAGTTCAAGTGTGAAACTATAGTATCATAAAATTGGGAAAAAACCCACTGGAATGCTATAAACACATAGAGAGAAATGCATAACATTGTTAGGAGATTGTAAGGAATGCTTCCCTCCTCCTCTACTAGGAGACTCCCAATTAGCGTGTAAATTGATAGAATTAGGGGAAAACTATATTGAGTGAGGTTGCCCAGTTCCCAAAAGACCATTTATGTCCTTTCTTAAGTGGGTCCTAGATTCAAATCATTCACTGCATGCTTTCAACCTGGATACACATGGAATCTTTGAAATTAGAAATGGACCATAGTGGGGGCTGGACATATGGCTCAGTGGTTAAGAACACTGACTATTCTTCCAGAGGACCCAGGTTCAATTCCCAGCACCCACATGGCAGTTCACAAGTGTCTCTAACTCCAAGATCTGGCAGCTCACAACTATCTCTAACTCCAAGATCTTCCACAGACATATGTGCATGCAAAACACCAATGTGCATAAAAATAAATAAAGAAGTAATTTTTTTTTAAAAAGAAAAGAAATGGATCATAGGTGAATGAGTTACATGTAAGGAAGGAGTAATAATTCAACATAAGTTAAATGGACATGAAAAATGAATACTGGAGCTAAAGTAGTTCAAGTAGGTAGTGGAGTGACAGAGATAAGGAATGGAAAAACTAACCAAAATTAAATGTACATGAGGAAAATGCATGGGAATCTATGATCCTGCAACCCATGCAAAATAAAATTAGAGGAGATGATACAACATGTTATATAATAGAGCAAGGGAAGATAATGTTAGATAAAAGGTTAAGGCAGGTTGGAGAGAGAGGCGAAGGGAAAAGGCAGTGAGTAAATACAAATTAAGGATTTAAGAGGAAGTCTTATGAAACCCTAATAATCTGTAAAATAATTAAAATTATAATTTAAAAAGAAGAGACTCCCACAAGGATTTCAAGGAGATAAGACCCACATAGGCTAATATCAACTAAACTAATGATAGATTTCTCATGTTAAACCTATAATCAGTAAGAGAACCAACTGGCCCAACTTTCATAAATACGTGACTGGATATTATTCATTCATCATTGTAAGTATAACTTTTAAATTATATTTATTAACAATTCTAAACACCTACCAACCAACCAATCCTAACACTTTAGAAAGGATACCCAGATCAAGATGTTCTCAGGGTCAGGTCTTTTGAGGGCAACTAGTCAGCAGTCTGTCTGCAGGAACCTCACAATCATCGATCACTCAGTGGTCAACTGACTCTGGCATTGCTATGGCAGCCTTTCTTACACTTGAGATCAAGATTGGCCTCCTCCATCTGACTGAGATGGCCAAACTTACACAAGACAGGGGCTGCACTCCCACTTCTTTCTTAAGTATGTCTGGTTTTCCCAATCACCTCTTGGCAGGTCTAGCAGTGCATGCAGTCTTGGCCTTGGTGCTGAGGCTGTCACACTTCAGTGATGGCCCAGGCGCTGGTGACCTGAGCTTGTTGCCTCAGGGCTGGTCCCACTGGAGCCTGTCATCCTGAGCTTGCTCATGGCAGATGCCGCTTTCTGCAGTTTCTTGACCTTCCTGGGCTCCATCTACCTAGGCCACAATCTTCAGCAAGTCTCAGCAGCTAGAGTCTTTCAAAGTTAGTCAGATGAGAAGCTGAGTTTCGTTCAGAAGCAAGGCCAAGTAAAAAACCTTCTTGCTCTAGCTTTCCTTTATATTGCTGTCTTTTAACTATGCATCAGGTTGTCTTCTCATTGGTCAGCCTAATGCCTTCCTCCCAAAGTACACCTGTTGACCAGGACCATGTGCACTGCCAGGTGTTACTGACAGAAGCAAGTCTTTAGCCTGATCTTGTATGTCCCTTTTAAGAGTTTGCATTTCAGAAACCTCTGAATATCCACTACATTTCATCTTCCTTAAAATGAATCCCAATGACTAGGAAGTTTCAACTCACAGGTACTTTATCCATTAGCAGCTTTTTAGAGTACGGCTTATTAGACTTGAATCTAAGCACTTAACCCAGGATCCGGGCTGTCTACACATAACTTGCTATACTCCTAGTTTAGTCTCAGTTATATGCATATATTTAGCTTATTTGTTCATTTCAGTGGTTACAAAATCTCTTTATTGCTTTTTTTTCTCCATTTCAGGACATCTCCTCTACTTCTTTCTTTGTAAGGCCAGCTAATTATATAGTTTTTCTTCTCTCAGAAACATAACTTTATTTTAATTGCTTGCTCAAGAAAACTAAAATGTGTTATCCTAAATAAAGATGCTATGGGATAATTAGAACCCCTTTCAATTTTAGGTGATCCAGCATCTCTGAAGAGACAGGGATAGAGAATGGGTGTGACCTCAGGTAAACTTTGTAATTATGTATCAATGGGAATTGGTGTTTGAAAAGATTTCAAGTGATTGATGATATTTGAAAAATATTTGAGAAAAATTTAGATTTGTATATGTGTGTGTATGTATGTATGTATGTATTAAGAGAGAAATGCCCCCAGTAGCTCAGATATCTGCATATATAGTCCCCAGTTTTTGGTGGAATGATCATGAGAAAGTTTAGCTTTGATGGAGGAAATGCATTATTGGAGCAATCTTTGAGAGTTCACAGCTTGGCTTCACATCTAGTTTGCTCCTTCTGCTTTGTGTTTGTAGATAATGATGTGGTTTCTCAGCTTCCTACTCCTGGTACAATGTGCGCCATTTGTTACCATGCCATCCCACCACAGAGGACTCGTACTGCTGGAAAGTAAATCACAATAAACTATGTCTCATAAGTTGCCTTTCATCATGATATTTTATCACAGCAACAGAAAAACAAGTAATATGTTTACATATGCAAATGGACTGAAGCACAAAGTGAAATAATGGTTTCTAGAATTTGATAGTACCGACATAATTATATTATCTAACCTTCGGTCATGGGCCTGCAAGTATATCTAAGTGTAAAATGTCTTTGCTTGCTGAAGCATTCACATTAGCTCTCTGACCCATTTTGTCTATTCTAAAGTCTCAGTTTCTGGTGTTCTACATATGGTTCTCATTTTCCTGTAATATTGTATGAAATGGACCAAATTATAGTCAATGGCAAATCTGTTTCAGAATATAGTTGGGATAATTAAAAAAGTCTTCAAGAAAAGGTTTGTAAGGATCTACTCTGCCTCTCAATTATGTTGTTGTCTTTGAGACCAGAGGCCAGTTGACTTTTAATAGTTGACTCAGTGCTTCTGTTAGTTGAGTGGACAATTTCCAGAAATTACGGTTGTTTCCCAAATATATCCTGATAATCAGCCACAAATATATTCTCAGTGTTTCCCAGTGATCATTTTGTAGGGAACAATGAAAGATAGTCCCCAGCCTTAAAAATAAACACATGACATTATTTCTCTTTACTATTTAATTTGAGATAGCATACTCCTGGGCACAGGGCACATCATTTGATAGGGATGGGTAACTCTCACAAGCTATCTGCCGTGGGCATAAGCAGCTGAGTTGCCCATATCCACAGGAATGATCCATCTCCTTTAAGGTCCTCTTCTTTTCCCCAGGTATATCAGTTCCATCAATATAATTAAAAAGACAACTCATAATAATATTACTCTTCACACCTTAAGCTTTCTAGCTTCCAAATGTGGTAATGTGAGTCTCAGCCACAAATATGGATCCAACAAATACCACATTTATCTCTTTTCAAAGCACAGCTTCACACAGACTATGTATTTAAAAGCATCATTCCCCTGGGTGTTATTCAAATACTTCACAAGAATGTCTAATCCCATAGGTCACATTCTACTCAGGCCACAATGAAATTTTCCTCTACTTGAATGTAAGATCCACAAGGTATGTATTGCTTTCCGGGTTTGCTCACTGCTAGTGCACTATGCCTAGACCAACATCTAGCACAGAGTAAGCATACTGAAAAGTTTTGTCAGGCAGACTAAACAAACAAATAGACCAAAAAATGAGGAACATCTTCCTTTCAATGCCCTTTCTATTATCTTATTGAATATCTTTTTTATATTAGTTGTCTTTTCTAAAGATCTATTTAACATTATTCAACAGCATGTATATATTTTTCTACAAAAGACAAAAACAAACATGCAAATGAAGAAGAAAAGTTATATCAATTTCTTCCTATTAAAAGCTAACGTTTGTTTTATAATCTTCTGTATATGACCTGGAACTTTAGATTCTTCAATACCATCTTAGTTTAGCTTTCTGTTGCTGTGATGAAACACTGTGGCCAAAGATAAAGCGGAAGGACAAGGGGTTTATTTGGTTTACGCTTGCACATTGTAGTCCACCACTGAAGGAAAAGAGAACAAGAACTCAAACAGGGCAGGAACCTGAAGGCAAGAGATATCTTTTTTAAATTTTTTTCCTTTATTTTTTATTTCCTCAAGTTACATCTCAATCACAGTCCCCTCCCTATTCCCCCTCCAGTCCCACCCTCCCACCCTCAACCCCCCATCCTCTTCCCTTTTTTTTTTTAAGTTTAAGGTATATATTATTTCCTCCTACAGTTTTCCCTTTCAGTCCAACAAATGGCTCTTTCTCTTATAATAATAAATACAATACAAAACAACAGAGGTAATTACGCCACAGTTATGAGGGTTATATGGCTTAGCATACCTTCCCAATGTCCAGTCCATATGTATTTGGTACCTGACTTTAACATTCTACTATCTAACCATCTCTATGAGTTTAAATTTCTATATCTAACTCAGCTTTCATACTAACTTGCATCACAATTTTAAAAGCGTCTTCTTAGATCTATAACACTCTCTTTACTCCTAAACCACTCAAAATTTAATTATGAGACTCTAGCTATCTGTTCTTCAACCAACTCAGAGACCTGAGAGGGATAAATATATATGATTTTATAGGTAGTACAGGGCCTGCAGCTTCCCAAACTAAGAAATGACATACCAGTGGCTGCCTGGACAGTTCCCATTTTCTCTCCATACATTACAGCATCGATCTTCAGTCCTTTGGCCCCGTTTCTCTGACAGACATTGACTGTAGAGCAGGAGTTATGAAGGACTTGCCTACCCTGTCTTGGCAGAGCTAGGCTGTCGACTTACCTGCTTCCAGGTTTTGTCCTTTTTGGACAGCATTCTGTCCACAGTTGGAGCAAGGGGCTTTTCCTACCAAGAGAGAGGCTTGTGACTAATTTAATCATCTCCCACTGGAGATTCTTCGATGCTCATCTTCTACTTGGAGGAGAATAGGGGGTGCTGTCAGGAGTTGATATGTCTTCATATAAAAACATCTAAAGTTACAAAAACATCTTTGAATGTCATATTCTGCATATCTCTTGAGGTTTTTGAAGAGGCCCTATCTATCTCTTATATTAGGGTAAGCAGATGTTGCTTGTATCTTAGCAGCTTTATTTCTGATTAGCTTAGAAAATAACTACAGTAGGCTTTCATAGTACCTAACAAAATGACCGCTTACATAACTATTAGTTTGCAAATCTTAATTATCCTAAACAGTTTATGACAATTAGTAGTAAAAGGCTGAAACATCACATTTCATTTTTTTTCTTTACCTCCTAACCCTTCCATCCCATTTCTCTGGGGTGGGGTGTCCTTATATAACAGTTCCTCATCTCAGTTGAGAGGTCTTATGAAGGCCAAGAGCTTCCTCATTCATTGGGGGTCTACGAGGCAGTACCACCAGTGAAAAGTGTCTCATTGCCCGGGAGAGAGAACTAAAAAACAAACAAAGAAATAAGCAAACAAATAGATAAAAAAGACTAAAAAATAGAAAAAAATTTAAATATATATAAAAATAAATAAATAAAAATAAAAAGTCTATGTCCAAGTTCCCTTTGGTGTGTTAGTTGTAGTATCGATACTATTTACTACATAGCTAAAATCCTACTATAAGTGAAAAGACGCCACATGCATCCTTCTCAGTCTGGGATAGCTCACTCAGGATGAGCTCTTCTAGTTCCATCCATTTGACTACAAACTCCATAATTTCATTTTTCCTGATACCTGAATAATATTCCATTGTGTAGATGTACCACAGTTTTTTTAACCCATTCTTCAGTTGAGGGACATCTGGGTTGTTTCCAGTTTCTAGCTATTACAAATAAGGCTACTATAAACATAGATGAGGAAACTTCCTTATGACTCCGTGAAGAGGCATTTGGGTGTATACCCAGATATGGTATGGCTGGGTCCTGAGGCAAATCTATTCCAAGTTTTCTAAGATATCGCCAGACTGACCTCCATAGTGGTTGCACAAGCCAGCACTCCCAACAGCAATGGAGTAGGGTACCCCTTTCTCCACACCCTCGCCAGAATGTGCTGTCATTGAGCTTTTGATCTTAGCCATTCTGACAGGTGTGAGATGGAATCTCAGAGTCGTCTTGAGTTGCATTTCTCTGATGATTAAGGATGTTGAGCATTTCTTCAAGTGTCTCTCAGCCATTAGGGATTCCTCCTTGTGAATTCTCTATTTAGCTCCTTCCCCCATTTTGATTGGATTATTTGGTTTCTTAGCAATTAATTTCTTGAGTTCTTTGTAGATTTTGGATAGTAGCCCTCTGTCAGATGTGGGGTTGGTGAAGATTTTCTCCCAGTCTGTAGGCTGCCGTTTTGTTCGAATGACAGTGTCTTTTGCCTTACAGAAGCTTTTCAGTTTCATGAGGTCCCATTTATTGATTGTTGGTCTCAGGGTCTGAGCTGTTGGTGTTCTATTCAGGAAGTTGTCCCCTGTCCCAATTAGTTCGAGGATTTCTCCCACTTTTTCTTCTAGTAGATTTAGTGTGACCGGCCTTATGTTAAGGTCTTTGATCCACGTGGACTTAAGTTTTGTACAAGTTGATAAGTATAAGTCTAATTTCATTCTTTTACAAGTGGACATCCAGTTAGACCAGCACCATTTTTGAAGATGCTGTCCTTTTTCCATTGTGCCGTTTTGGTTTCTTTGCCAAAAATTAGGTGGCCATAAGTGTGTGGGTCTATTTCTGGATCTTCAATTCTATCCCATTGATCTACTCATCTGTTTCTATACCAATACCATGCTGTTTTTACTACTATTGCTCTGTAGTACAGCTTGAAATCTGGGATGGTGATTCCTCCAGATGTTTTTGGTTTTTTTTTGTTTTTTTTTTGTTTTTTTTTTTTTGTAAAGGATTGATTTAGCTACTCTGGGCTTTTTGTTGTTCCATATGAAGTTGAGAATAGTTCTTTCCAAGTCTAAAAAGAATTGTGTTGGTATTTTGATAGGAATTGCATTGAATCTATATATTGCTTTTGGTAGGATAGCCATTTTTATTATGTTGATCCTACCTATCCATGAGCATGGGAGATCTTTCCATCTTCTAAAGGCCTCTTGCATTTCTTTCTTCAAGGGCTTGAAGTTCTTGTTGTACAGGTCCTTTACTTGCCTGGTTAGAGTTACCCCCAGGTATTTTATGTTGTTTGTGGCTATTGTGAATGGGTTGTTTCCCTTATTTCTTTCTCAGCCCATTTGTTTGTTGTATAAAGGGCTTCTGATTTTTTTTTTATTTAATTTTGTATCCAGCCACTTTGCTCAAGGTGTTTATCAGCTGTAAGAGTTCTCTGATGGAATTTTTGGGGTCGCTTATGTGTATTATCATATCATCTGCAAATAGGGATAATTTGACTTATTCATTTCCGATGTTTATCCCCTTGATGTCCTTTAGTTTTCTTATTGCTCTAGCAAGAATTTCAAGTACTATATTGAAGAGATATGGTGAAAGTGGACATCTTTGTCTTGTCCTTGAGTTTAGAGGAAATGCTTCAAGTTTCTCTCCATTTAATTTGGTGTTGGCCACTGGCCTGCTGTATATTGCCTTTATTATTTCTAGGTACAGTCCTTGTATGCCCATTCTCTCCAGAACTTTTAGCATGAAGGCGTGTTGGATTTTATCCAATGCTTTTTCTGCATCTAGAGGGATTATCATGTGTTTTTTTTCTTTCATCTTGTTTATGTGGTGAATGACGTTGATAGACTTTCATATGTTGAACCATCGCTGCATCCCTGGGATGAAGCCTACTTGATCATGGTGTATGATACTTTTGATGTGTTCTTGAATTTGGTTTGCTAGTATTTTATTAAGTATTTTTGCATCTTTGTTCATGAGGGAGATTGGTCTGAAGTTCTCTTTCTTTGTTGGGTCTTTGTGTGGTTTAGGAATCAGGGTGATTGTGGCCTCATAGAATGAGTTTGGCAATGTTCTTTCAGATTCTATTTTGTGAAAGAGTTTGAAAAATATTGGTGTTAGCTCCTCTTTGAAGGTCCGGTAGAATTCCGTGCTACAGCCATCTGGCCCTGGGCTTTTTGTGGTTGGGAGATTTTTAATGACTGTTTCGATTTCCTTAGGGGTTATAGGGATGTTTAATCTGTTTATCTGATCTTGATTTAGCTTCAGTAGGTGGAATCTATCAAGAAAATTGTCCATTTCACTTAAGTTTTCAAATTTGGTGGAGTATAGATTTTTAAAGTAGGATCCAAATATTCTCTGGATTTCCTCAATGTCTGTTGTTATTTCTCCCTTTTCATTTCTGATTTTGTTGATTTGTGTTTTCTCCCTCTGTCTTTTAGTTAATTTGGCTAAGGGTCTGTCTATTTTGTTGATTTTCTCGAAGTACTAACTCTTGGTTTCATTGATTCTTTGTATAGTTCTTTTTGTTTCTAAGTTGTTGATTTCAGCCCTAAGTTTGATGATCTCCTGCCTTCTGCTCCTCTTGGGAGTGTTTGCTTCTTTTTTTTTTTACAATTCACTCAGTTTAGCTGTTAATTCGCTAATATGAGCTGTCACAATTTTCTTTTTGAAGGCACTTAGTGCTATGAACTTTCCTCGTAGCACAGCTTTCATTGTGTCCCATAGGTTTGGGTATGTTGTGTCTTCATTATCGTTGGATTTTAAGAAGTCTTTGATTTCCTTCTTTATTTCTTCCCTGACCCAGTGGTCCCCCAGTAAAGTGTTGTTCAATTTCCATGTGAGTGTAGACTTTCTGTTGATTCTTTTGCTGTTGAAGTCCAGCTTTATTCCATGGTTGTCTGATAAGATACAAGGGTTTATTACAATTTTCTTGTATCTGTTGAGGCTATCTTTGTGTCCAACTATATGTTTGATTTTGGAGAAGGTTCCGTGAGGTGCTGAGAAGAAGGTGTATTCTTTTGTGTTTGGGTGAAACGTTCTGTAGATATCTTTTAGGTCCATTTGGTTCATGATCGCTGTTAGACTCATTATTTCTCTGTTTGGCTTCTGTCTTGATGATCTGTCCATAGTTGTGAGTGGGGTGTTGACGTCTCCCACTATTAAAGTGTTTGGATCGATGTGCGCTTTAAGTTTTAGAAGCGTTTCTTTTAGAAATGTAGGTGCCTTTGTATTTGGGTCATAGATGTTCAATATTGAGATGTCCTCTTGGTGGATATTTCCTTTAATGAGTATGTAATGCCCTTCTCTGTCTTTTTTTATTAACTTCAATTGGAAGTCTATTTTGTTTGATATTAGGGTGGCTACTCCAGCTTGTTTCCTGGGTCTATTTGTTTGGAAAACCTTTTCCCAGCCCTTTACTCTGAGATAGTGTTTATCTTCAATAGTGAGATGTGTTTCTTATATACAGCAAAAAGATGGGTCTTGTTTACAGATTCAGTCTGTAAGTCTGTGTCTTTTTATTGGCGAGTTGAGTCCATTGATGTTGATGGATATTAGTGACCAGGGGTTGTTATTTCCCATTATTTTTGTATAGCTGGTCGTCTTGTGTTTCTTTTTGTTTAGTTGCTGTGGAGGTTTCTATTTCCTCTGTTTTCTTGGGTGTAGTTATCTTCTCTGGGTTGGAATTTTCCTTCTAGGGTCTTCTGTAGGGCTGGGTTTGTGAGTAGATATTGTTTAAACTTGATTTTTTCATGGAATATCTTGTTTTCTCCATCTATGTTTATGGAGAGTTTTGCTGGGTATAGTAGTCTGGATGGGCACTTATGTTCTCTCAGGGCTTGTAGGACAAGTGTGTTGCAAGTTAATATGAATGTTGAGTCAGATATAGACCTTTAAACTCATGGAGATGGTTAGATAGTAGAATGTTAAAGTCAGGGGCCAAATATGTATAAACTGGACATTGGGAAGTTATACTGGGCCATTTAACTCTCATAAATGCGGCATATTTAATTCTGCTGTTTTGTATATAATTTACTGTTATAAGAGAAAGAACCATTTGTTGGAATGAAAAGAGAAGCTGTTGGGGGCGGGGGGAGAGGGTCTAATCTTATGGAATCACTTCCTCAATTGTAGCTTTTTATTCTCCAATGACTCCAGCTTGTGTCAAGTTGATATAAAACTAGCTATCACAATACTATTTTTGAAAACATATTCATATATAAAATACAGTCTCATGTTGTCAACAGTAACATTATGGTTCTGTGGTTACCACAAGAAGCTCTTAAATAAACAGAGATGTGTAGAAAAAGGCTAAATAAATTGCTTGCTAGTATTTAAATTATGATTAATTGGTTTGACAGCGTTAATCCTAAACCAGCCATTACAAATGAGAACACAGACACCACGTGGCCTGAATTGAGCTTTGGCCCACCTAAGATAGCTCTTAATTCTATTACCAAAATATGACCCCATATATACATACGTCTCCTTGGACTGCTATTCTCCATGCTATGACCATGTTCCTGGTCATGTGGAATGAGGTTCTTTTTTCTAACCCATGGTGTGCGTCCTCCTCTCTGGTTCTGGCTGGAATGAATTAATCCTCTGCGTAAAATTCAGGGTTGCTGTTCTAATCTCAGGGAGTCTCACCTTTATCTGTCTTTGCCCAATTTCAGACCTCAGCATTTTATTTAACCAATCAGAGACAATGTAAGTAACAGACAGCAAACAGGACCAATTAACATTTAGAATGCTTAACACTACCCCATCAATTTTCTCCTTTTCTCTAGTAAAAAGGCTAATTTTTTTAACTCATATAGTAAAAACAATAAGAACAAATATGAAACAAGAAAACCATATATAAAAGTTACACATAATGTCTAGCCTATTTGTATCAGGCAATCTTGAAGAAGAAAAATATCATCTGTCTATCTTGGTGTCTCTAAAGTTCTGAACCTAAATATTTTCCATCATATCCAATATTTCCTTTTAAATCCTAAATAATTCAAGTTTAATTGAAATTTTATAGCTATTCTGCCTTCAACCCCATCAAAGACATAAAAAGGGATAAAGTTATTATTTGAGTGAATAGGAAGCATAGGAGGGCAGCTTCCAAAAATAAATATGACAGTTTGCTGCCTAGACAGTCCTAAATATCTTCCCATACCATTGGAGTATCATCTTCAGCCTTTTGGCCAAGAATATCTCACAGACATAATTGTGTAGCAGGAAATAAGGATTTTCCCATCCTGTCTCTGCAGAATCAGGACATTGACTTACCTGCATTTAAGCCCTGGTCCATTTTTGGACTGTATACATATATATAGTCTGTTGAGAGAGCAGGGGCAGTTAGTTTTGCTCAGCAGCAATTATCTCCTGATGGGAGATTCCTTTTTGATGTTCATTGTCTTTTTCCAAGTCAAATAGGAGCTGTCAGGAGCTGACTGACTTAAGTCAAACAATTCTTGAAATAATAATATCTTTAAATGCCATTTTCTGTACATCTCTGAGGGTTTTGAATACATTTATTGACTTATACATCTATTTTTCTATCATCTATCTATATATCTATCTATCTGCATTTGAACAGAGATGTTTATCCACACAGTCTAGAGTCTAGATGTTTGAAATCAAGGTATTGAAATACTGTACTTAGAGGCTCTACAGAAATCTCTCCTCACCTAGATTCGAACTTCTTGTGTTCATTAGATCCCAGAGCTTTTAGTCTTTTGTCATTGTTGTGTTGTCCAATCAAATTCTATGTTATGCTTTTTCTGATTCTTTCCCAGATTTATCAAATTATAATTAACAAATGTAATTGTATATAATTGTAAAGTATAAAATGTGGTGATTTGATACACCTGTTCAATATAAAACAATTATCACAACTAAACTAATATGCACCTTAACTAACATAGTTACCACTGTTTTGTTTGAGAGTAGGATATCTAGGATTTAGTCTCTTATCAAATTTCAATTGTGTGACAGAATGATACTAACTGTAGTCATTATTGCATACCTTGCATCCTCAAAATGCATTCACCCCAGCATGGATTCTGTCTAAGGACAATTTTTATTGACTTTAGTGTCCATATACATAGTCTGAGATAAACTCAGGTTGAACAGATTCCAGGGATCTGACATACACATAGCTTTGAAACTCCTAATTAACCTACTATCAATGCTAAGTTCCTGTACAACATAAATCTAAGTAATTGCTGAGGTAAGAATACTCAGAGGTTCCTGAGTGACTAAGTGGTGTAGAAACTTTAGCATGGTAAGGCAAATAGTTATTATCTGATATTTTAGAAGTCTTCTAGAAAACAGCAGACTTTTGCATGGCAGGCTAACCACCCTGTATCATCTGGTAGATTCTATCAAAGTACTCTTCACCAGAAACAATGTAACCAGGGTTAGGTAGCTTCTGCTATGTTTACAGAGGCTTGTTAAGTTCAATGTTTCTTTTGGGCATTTGACCTGTGTTGGCAGGACAGACCAATGCTGTGTTCACATAAATATCTGAACACTTAAGTCTGGTTAAAAAAAAAAAAAGAATCCTTCTAGAATAGCCTTATTATGGTCATCACTAATTGGTGCTTGAGGGCCTGTACCTGTTAAGTAAGCCTCAAAAGATTAGTTCAGAGCCACAGTGCCATGAAAAGGGACAATCTTCACTGACATATGTCTCCAATTCATCAGCTTTAGACCTGTTGACCATTAATGAGATCAAATAACTATTGTTCAAATAGTCACTAGTAAAAGTTTTCTTGCTTTCAGGTCAGAATTCAGGTTTTCAACAGCCATCAGCATGTGCTCCATCCCAAAGCAATGATAACTTCTGCCACTTGGAATATGTGTACAGGGCGATTCTTAAATAATTCAGTGATGGAGGGAAATCTGCTTCCAAAAAAATGAGGACATAAAGTTGTGTGGATATAGAAGGGAGGGTAGAAGTTTTTGGGGTGAATTGGTTCAAAATATAATACATGAAATTGTCAAAGAACTAACAAAAATAATTGTGGCAAGCATACCTTGATCATAACCAACAACTCTCTAATTGGATTTAAGAAATCTCTACAAAAGCAAAATCATGCTTGGTATTAAAAACATGGCCGACTACCCTATTCTACTGAAGTCATGAATCTTGAACAGGGATCTTAGAATTGCTATTTTACTAAACCACCATAAGCCCTAACTATACTGTAAATATTTGTCCTTCTACCCACAGGTAAATGTAGTCTTCACTCCTCATCAAAGTGACCTTTCTTTGCAACAGACCTTTGTAGAAAACCACAACCAATCAAAATGCAGAGTTGTGGATCGTAGTACAAATGGATATATCTATAAAACAACTCCTGTACCTAAGGCTCAGGGAACATCACAGAAGACAGCACAGAAAGATTGTAAGAGCCAGGGTATCCTGGAGTTTGCTGTGAGACTGTGTCTCATAGTAATATCAGTAATTATACCTATTAAGTCTTACCAACATGACTTTCTGAACATGAGCTGAACAATGATAAACAAGTGAATGAGGAAAGCCTAGCAGGCCTCTGAGCTCCACACAAAGCATCACAGGCAACTAAAGAATTCTAAGATCAGAAAGAAAAGTATTCCCTAGGGAAGAGCACACGAGTTGGCTATCCAATACCAAACCGTCAGCCCTGAAAACATACAAGTAATGTCATGCAGTATGAATGTAGTTTAGTTACATAGTGTATATACATATACATATGCAATAATAATTAATGAAATTCTACGAATCTGAAAGATAGCAAGGAAGTATGTATAGAAGGACTTGGAAGGAAAATTGATATAATTATATTACAATCTCAAAAATAAAATAAATTAAAAGAAAGTGAGTATTGCCTGGGGATTTTCTAGTTGGCTATCTTTATCACATTCATACTCTGCTGGGTGAGCTGATGTATATGAATTCCTTAGAAAGGAGACATCATTTCTCTAAGAACATATCCCCTTTGAGCATAACAAATCATGTCCACACAGGTTCACATTACATAACCCTATTCTATCGGGCCTATGTTTAAAATTTTGGGGTTGTTCAATTGTTTCAACCAGTTATACATTCTTGACTTAGATGGTATGTTATCAATCTTCATTTAAAATATTTATAATGATGGGACTGGAAAGATGGTTCAGAGATAAGGGTACTCAGTGATTTGGCAGGTGACCATAGGTTAGTCCCAAGAACCCACTTTAAGCAGCTCACAGCTACCTGTGGCTCCAACTCTAAGGGATCAGAACTTCTCTTCTTGTCCCTGATGACACCTGTAGGCATGCACACGGGTACATATATATGCATAAATAAAATTTAAATAAATCTTGAAAATATAAATAAAGCATTCATAATGAACATCACATTAGCTTTGCCTCAACAATCCAAAAGTCTGCTAGCAACACTGTAACTCAATCCTTCCATGAGGTTTTGGAGGTGTCATACTATGAGCCAGAGAAAATGTTGGTCAGCTAACCCTACTTCTCAAACCTACTGAAGGCCTAGAATTTTGTACAGAGCAGTATACATTTTAGTAGCATTATTAAGTAGGATATCAGAGCAGTTAGTCAGGGCTACTCCAAAAATTAATAAACTCTTCTTAATCTACATTACTTTATTGAAAAACCTTTGAGATAATACATTTAAAACATAGAATATTTTTTAAATGGCTATTCAACTATTCATCTGAGTCACATTATAGACGTTTACACTCTTGGTGCTCTGGCAGCAGATTCCATATTCCCATCATGGTGTCCAAATGATCAACCCTCATATAAGAGAACACCCAAGAAACACATCTGCATTTATGTGGATGCCATGTCATCCTCTGTAAGGAGTTAGATTAATTTAAATTAGATTTAGTAAATATCTAGGGGTTTCTGAAACAGTCTCTTAATCCATGGCATGAAGATCAACTTGGCTGTGGGCAATTAGCTTATCAGCTTATGGACTAAAAACAAGGATGAAGTCAGGTGAAAATAGGAGAGACTCTATGGACTGAAAACAAGGTTTATGGTCTGGCATTGTTTTCAGCTGCTAAGTGGGCAGAGCCCAGACTAAGCTGAAGCCAGGTGGAACAAGGAGAGATCCTTTTTAAGGACAAGTGGATGAGCCCGGGAGAGTCCCATACTAGAGAGCTCTGATGCTCGCGACTCCTCACGCTAGAAAGGACAACGAGTAGTTTGCATGTTCTGATGGAGAAAGTGCTGGTGAACTGATGGCCAGATCTCCCTGAGGCAGAAAGAAGCTGGTGAGCAGAGAAAGCCTCAGTGAAATGCCAAAAGGCCAAGGACTAAACCCTGTGGATCAGCTTTTGCCTAGAGGGGTTTGACCTGTCCAAACAGTGGCCTGTACTAAACTGTGGCCAGCTTTTAAGACTGAGGCAGAGTGGCAGAGTTGCTGATATGAAGGAAAAAAGTTGACTTACAGACGGCTGAGGTCTTCAAGAGAGAAGAAAGTCTTAAGGCTTATTTAAGGTGAAACCGCCATAGCCAATTTACCCTGACGGATCTGCGTCTGAGATATTCCAGAAGAAAGATTGCTAAGTGCATTAAAGGGTGTACCACAGAGACTGTGTTCCTGATGACTGAGGACCTGCCCCAGAGACTGTATCCTTCTAAAAGGTTATGAAAATAGTTGTAATAGTTACCAGTAGGTTAAGTGGGTAGGTAATAGGGTTGTAGTCATTCATAGGGTTAGTAGTTAAATAAGTGTTTATATTTGTTATGTGAAAATAGTTACCAATAAATAAGTATTGAGTAATTTTAAAAAGTTTGATTTCAATCCTCTATTGGTGTCATTGTCAAACCAGTTTTCCATGCCATTAGACAACTTGTGCCAGGTTCACCATCAATGCCATATATGTTTTTGTAAGATTCTTTTTGTCCCTCAGTTTATCTTATATTTGAGGAAGGACTGTGAATCTGGACTTAAGAAATAGCTTGCACCCAAAATGTTCAAGCTATTGGCAGCAGAAAAGTTCTGTACTGGAACATGAAAGAGCTGAAAATAATGTCAAAGCATAAAGAATTGAGAGAACTACTTGTGTCTACTCAGTTAGAAAAAAAAATCAAATTTTATAAATGTTTTTTAAAGTTTTCTAGTGGAAATGGGGACGTGGCTCAGTGGGTGAAGTGTTTGCTGTGAGATAAAATCCCCTACACATATGTGACAGCATGGTATAGCAGTATGTGTCTGCAGGAGGGAGCAGAGACAGGAGACTCCCAAGGGCTTGCTCGCCAGACAAACTACTTTAATTGGTGCGCTTCAAGTTCAGTTAGAGACCTAGTCTCTCAAAAATAAGACGGAGACCAAGAGATGAAGACATCTAATATTGACCTCTGGCCTCCACAAACTCATACTTGGATACACACACGAACTTACTTTTTGCTTGTGTTCTTCAGCTTGTGGGCCAATGCCTAACAGTAACTGCTTGGATTTGTTGAAAGGGGTGAATAGAGCCAAGTATTGAATAAACGCCGCAAGAACTCGAAATTTCTCTTTTTCAGCTAAGTGCTTGCCCTTTCAATGCCCTTCCTCGCAGAAGTCCATCTGTGTACATTTGCTTTTGCATTTATTTTAGAAAAGTGCATTTATTTATAACCCGTTGTTCCCCCACAACCCTATCCTGACTGCCTGTGTCTGTTGTTTGTGTACACTGGAGCAGGATGAAAGAAGGTGGACCTATGCTTAGTGACAAAATGTGAGGTGTGAAATTTGCCCACATCACTTAGTCATTTTACGTTTTCTGTCTCTGTTTCCTGATGCATTAAAGGTAACAGACCACATCAGCCTCTGCAGCTGTTGACTCCATTCTGACAGAGTTGGCTGGAGCAGCCTGGACTTTCTGGACTTGTTAAGTTGTGCCATTTTCTATCAATTTCAGACATATTTTTCCTTTCATCTTCTTAAAAACATTAAAATTCCCCACAGTCCTCCATGGTCACTAGGCTTAACAAACTTATCAGGAGGTATAGAAAACCTCTTTAAGTGGAATTATATTAGTCCTGTTGCATCTGTGACATGATACAGAAGACGAAGCTTGTATGAAATTGTCCTCAGATGACAGGAGATGAAACCCCAGAGGAAGGGGGCAGTGACGGGGTACCAGTGCTGGAAACAGAGTGTTCGATAGTAGGCAATGGTTGTGGTAAGAGTGTTTCACTCTGGAGATTCTTGAAATAGAGTTGAATCAAATAGTTATCACCTAGTGAATATTTTAAGCAACGTCAGTGTCAGAATATCCTTACCTGAAAAAAGTAATCATTTGCCAGTCCTAATTCTGAACAATTGCTGCAGTTATTGATGGATTTAGAAATAAGCAATGCTAACTATGGCATGTGCAAAAGTAATCTCCCCTCTAACCTTCTTTCTCTCCCACATACTGTTGGGGGCTGGAAAGAACAAGGGTTGGAAGAGAGGAAGAGATATTAAGTATAGTAAATATATTAGAGTGTGTAATAAAACAAAAAAAAGATAACAGTTGCCATGGTACAAGTGAGATGCTACCTAAAAATTTAATAATAATAATAATTATATGTGTGTGGTGTGTATGTTTGTGTGTGCATGTGTATACACATGTATATATATATATATATGATCTAAATCAACATACTTTTTTGCAGCTGTTCTTTCAATTGTGGATAAGAGTCATGCCATGCACCCACACGGAAGCCAAAAGCCACCCGTGAAAGTCAGTCCTCGGCTTTTTCCTTGTGAGTCCCAGAGACTGAACTCAAGTCATCAGGTTTGGTGGCAGGCAATCTTATTTGCTTAGACTTCTCACCTGCCTGTTATGTTAGTCCCTCATTTGTAATTTAGTAGAATGTTTAATTTTGCTGTAGGCACATTTTATCCTTGATCCTTATGGCACTATATATTTCTGCAGTGAAACACAGATCCAGAGGTAGAGATGTAGCTCAATGAGACCCTGCTCTCCTGGCATTGTTAAGCCCCAAGAAGCAGCTGCAGTGCTACAAAAACAGAAAAATAAAAATTAAATATTTTAAAAATTGACCTGGTGTGGTGGCTGAAATCCCAGCACTTAGGATATAGAGGTAAAGTACTCTCCACAAGTACAAGGGCAGCCTGGCTACAAAACAAGGCTAACACCACATGCATGAGTGTGTGTGTGTGTCTAAAGAGTAATTGGAATAAAGTTGGAAAAAATTGCAAAAACTACAAAATGTATCTTGAGTTATGTAATTCTACCATTCTATTAGTCCACATAGAGTGTCTTATTTCTGCTTAAATGTATTCCATCATTGTAGAATTTAAAGACTGACAGAATTGACCCAAAAGAAAAAGTCATGGAAATTAAGATAATTTCCAGAGTATATTGTTAGAATGAATGTTCATGAGTCTGGCGTACCTACTCCGAAGTTAAAGATTTTTCCTAATTATTTCTGTATTGGTGGCTTCATGTGAAAGATATTTTTAAGTTGAAATCAATAAATATGTCCAATTCTGACTGAGGGCAGATTGAGATAAATTCACAAACCTAGCTCAACTACAGAGCGAGAATATGTGAAAAAGATAAATTTTTATGAGGTCATTTGCTAACTTAAAGAAGACAAGATGTAAAAACTGTCATTTATTTTTCTGACTGAGCAGTATGTAGATATTTTTCCTTCATTTCTCCAAACATAAAGTAAACATAGGTAAAATATGTAAAATTGCTAATATTATTTTTCAGGATTATATTTTATATATTATATATAAATATATTATAAATATAAATATACCATATATTATAAATATAAATATATCATTATTTTAGCAAGATTATATGCATATATATATTTGAGTAGATAGTATAAAATAAAAGAGAAATTCTGTTTACATGCCCAGGTATAATATGTATATATATATGTATATAAATACATATATTATATAAACATATAATATATGTGTGTGTATATTTCACATTAGTTCCTTGTTAGAAATACAGTCGAATATTTAACTTTGAATTAGATATATTGCATTTCTAATCCTATCGTATTATACAGTTCTGCAGCTAAAAATTTTTAAATCATTAATATTTCTGAAAAATGAATGTATTATATGTAGAAGTGAAATCATAAGAAACATATCTGTTTTGACAGTTATCAATGCTGGCAGGACATTTAAGCAGTGAAATTGACTCAGGTATTAGAACCTGGGCCAGGTCTAGTTCTGGGGAATGCCAGGGTGGAAAGTAAGTGAGGAAATCCCATCCTGGGTCCACGGAGGAGTGCCAACAGTGAACAACTACCAACAAATGACTCTGGCCAGGACTCTGTCTCCTTCAAACTCCATGCCTCTTCTTCCCACAAAGAAAAAAAAATGCAGACTTGTGGGTCCTTGGTTTTAGAAATAATGAAAGTCACTAGTTAAACACAACACACTAATTCTGTGGAATGATATTTTCAAAGAAATATCAGGCCTTGCTTTCAATCAAGACTAAAGGAATATTTTAAATGAGAAAAAAATACACTGTGAAAAGTATTAAAAGAAAATATACTTTCTGTGTACATGCAGCATCATACTCTATAGTCCAGCAAGCCAGGGCTTGTTTGCCTACCCCCTCTTTTGAGAGCCCAACATTCCCCTGGGAAGAACTGCATGTAATGGGTAAAATGTTAACTACATCAGGTCCTTTGCTTAAGAGATTACTGAGCTCCTTCAGAAATAATCCAAATACATGGTAGCTTCTAGAACAGTAGATGAATGTAAATAGGTCAACATCTGGGAGGAAGAGACTGAATGAGTCTTCTAAATCTATAAAGCAAGTAAATCTTTATTTAAGTCCTGAGTATGCCATTAATTAAACATTTTTATTGTTTATCTGATTTTTAAAAAAGGCAGAGAAATATTTTCCATTATGTAAACAGGTCTATAAACAATGAATAGATTATCCAATTTATCTCAGTGTCAACAAATCTTAGCTGATCTTGAAGAAATGCCATGCCCTTATACTGCCTGTCATTAGTAAAAGGGGTGGGAGGTTGTTAATAGTTTCCTCAAAGAGATAAACATAATGGGACCATAGGAGGTAGAAAGAATGGGCTAAAAGGCAAAGCACTAAGCACTCTCATTAGTAAAGCATACCAGTTTGATTCTGCTAGACTGCAGGTTTATAACTTGACTGCGATGGTTTATTAAGGCAGGTCCAGGGACTGTTTTAAGCACTATCTTTCTGGGTCAGTTCTGGAGAACAAAACTTTGGTTAGTTATGGTGAGAGTTTTGTTTATTAAAAAGCTCAGTTATGATATGAGAATGTTTTTGTTTTAATCCTGGGTGTGGAGTTGCTTCAGTTACTCCACAGTTGTATAAATTACTCACTGTATCTGATGTGCTAGGTGGGGCATGGCTTAGCTAGCTGCAGGAAGTTCAACTCTTAGGACTCTGGAGAGGGTATAAAGATCTTGGAGCAGTAGGGCATGCTCTGAAGAAGGAAGAGGTTGCTGCTCTCCTTTGTGCTGGTCCCCCAAACTGCAGCTTGTTCATCCTGCTACTGTGTTTCCTGGTTTGCTGGTTGGCGGTGTATGGTGTTGCTGGTTTGCTGAACTTCTGGATATCTTGACTGCTGATATTGGTATTGTCCCTAAAAAGAACCCAATAATCCTAATCAGCAAGAATTAACTCAAAGAGAATTCTTTAAACTCTTTTCTCTCCTACCTAGAGTTGGGGGGGGGGGATTAGATGGACTAGGGCTTGGAAGGGAGATAGAGGTATTTAGTATGGTAAAAAAAAAATAAATTAGAGTATATAATAAAACAAATAATAATAAAAGTAACTTTCTACAAGTGGTGCCCAGATGAGGGGCATAATGGGAAATTTGGTATCTAATGGTTTAGAGGAGACAGCAGGATTTGAAAGAGTGAACAGTGTATTTCAGGACGTCAGAAAAAGGCTTACGATGGCTGCTGCCATTGTGTTCTCTTCCACTTGGCTCCCAGAGGGGATTTTCTACATGTTGTTGTTCCTCCTGTATGGTGATTGAAAAAGTTTTGGAGATGCCTGACCAGTTTGAAAAGTTGTGAAGGGGTATGTAGGGTATGAGGAAAGGATTGCAATGGCTGTGCAACAGAGAGTTTGCGAACAAAGGTTGAAGCTCTTAAAAAAACTGAAAGTGCCAGAGAGGAAACAAGATGAAAAAGGGAAGAAGTTGGGGCTACAAGGCAGATTGCCACTCACCCTGCCCCCCCCACACCATGCACTTTCGGTGTCATGTCTCCATAGCCCCTGGGTGGGCAGAAAAATGAGAAGAGCATGATCCACGGATAGTTTACACTTGTGGTCTAACTGAAGCAGCCCCACACCTGGGATTAAAAGGACATTCTCATACCATAACTGGGCTTTTTAATAAACAAAACTCTTACCATAGTTAGTTGGTCCTCTTGAAATGTCACTCCTCTTTGTCACCATTATTGGCCCTAGGCTACATTCTCACTTTTTCCAGATGCTTAGTAATAATTCTAACAACAAATAAATATTTATATTTGCCATTTATTATGAATTGTTGTAAGTACTTAAGAATGTCCCTCATATGCTCACATAGTATAACACTTGGTACCCAGCTGATGGCATTGTCTCCACAGGTTTAGGGGAAGCAGCCTGTTGTAGAAAATATATCTCTAAGTAGATGGTTTGACAGTCTATAGTATCCCACTCTATGAAGTGTGGTAGTTTGAATAATAGAATAATAGTGACTTCCATAGGTGCATATATTTGAATGCTTGGTCATCACAGAGTGGCACTATTTGAAAAGTATGAAAAGGATTAGGAGATGTGGCCTTTTGGAGGAACAGGTGCCATTGCAGGCAGGCTTTGATGTTTCAAAAGCTTGCACTAGTCCAGCATCTATCTCTTGGCCTGAAGATCAGGATGTAGCTCTCAGTGCTGTTCCCAGTATCATGCGTGCCACCATGTTCCCTGTCGTGACAATAATGGACTCAGAAAGTATAAGCAAGCTTCCAAATAAGTGCTTTCTTTATAACTGTTGCCCTCATCATGGTGTCTCTTCACAGCAATATAACAGTGACTAAGACAGGAAGTGAATATATATGTATATATAAATGGATATATATATGTAACCATGACAACCAAAGAAAAAGAGGCTATTAATTTGAGAGTGAGGGGCCACATGGTAGGTATTGAAGGTAGGGGACATGGCAGGGCTGAAAGAAGAAAAGGGAAGGGGAAGTGATGTAGTTATACTTATTTAAAAAACATTTTAAGTTTCATTTAGGAAAACTATTTCCTTTATAATGGTACAGCAATGGTGATAAACCTTATGCCTCAAAATCTGACTTGGAATTCACAGCAGGCTATGTGTCTCCAGAGATATCTGTGCTTTATTACCATTTAATAAATATGAGCCACTCTGTCCTTTTCCCACTTAGTAATAGCTCTTTGCCCTATCCCCATGGTTTAGTTATTCTATGATCCCTCAACTTTCTATGTTCTTCTTTAACATGGGATTAGCATCTTTATTAGTGCATGTTGGAAACCAACTATAAAAAGGCAGCCCTATGTGACTAGTCAATGACTGAATGAGTAAGAGCATGCTCCATCAAGCCTTAAGAACCTAATCTCCAGGGCTTTACTGGAGTTCTGGCTGGAGCAGTCTGTGGAGCTGAACAATCTTAGTGATTTTGAGTTGTTGTGGTTGTAGACTTTTGAGGAAACAGGTATTGAGGAAGTCTGCAAGGCTGGATAATCTGGGCTACTTGTCTTCTTTGGTGTCTGATCTGTTTTCTTCTGAGGTTTCAGTTGTCCAGTTGTCCCTGGATTCGTTAAACGGATGCTTTAAATCTCTTGGAAAGATAAGAACAGAGCCCTGCCCTAACCCTAACTCTGGGACACTACCTTTTTTTGGAGGGGTCAGGTAATATTTTTCCTGGGGCAAATTCTCTATTTAGAGCTTGCTTTATGTCAGGCTGACGTTGAACTCTGAGATCTGCAGGTTTCTGTCTCTAGTGTGTTGGGATTAAGGGTGTATCCTCAAATGATGGGATTAAGAGTGTGTATCATCACCACCCTGTTCCTTGTAACTCTAGAATTTATAAGACAACTAACTCTATAGTGATCCTCCTGTCTCTACTGGAGTTAAAGGCATGGGCTAACACCTCATATTTCATATATTTTACCTTAGCTCCAAATTTTTCAACTCTTGGAGGTTTCGAAAACCGGGTTGAACTGAAGTAACCTTTAATTTATTTACAGTATTTTAAACCTCTTATCTGCCTTTTAATGCCAAACCATGAAAATATCTTTTATATCTGCAAAAAGAAAAAAAAAAGACTTTTACGCTGCTATCAAGTTTGTGTAAGCTATGTAGCCACCTGCAGTCTAACATTCTAATCTGAAATTAAGGCCATTTTCCTTTCATGCCAGTAAGGCAAGTATACCTTTGGTAAATTATAGTTTGAAATTTTTATATTGTATTTTTATTATATTTTTTAAGATTATTAACTCTTTTCTCAAAATAGTATTATTTTGTTTTCTCAAGTTACTTCTAGAACATAGTTTCTTCCCTCCTCCCCTCCTGGCCCCTCCCTCCCTCCCTCCCTCCCTTACTCATGTTCCTCTACTTGGTAGTCTCCTTCTCCTCAGATGGGGTGGGCCCTCACATATCATACTCCCTCAGATCTTCAGTCATGTGGGGGCCAAGAGCTTTCACTTGTACTGGGGCTTGATATGGCATGCCATCTAGGGTGTGATGTTCCACTAACCTGCAGCAGATTCTATGACTCACTGGTGGGTGAAATTTTTCCTAGGATAGGTATGCTAGGTTCCTATCTATTCTGTCTACAAACATCTTAGGCATTTAAATAACTGAGCACAAAATGACTGAACATCAAATGATTCTATTAACATTTTAACCATTTTTCCATTCTTATTTGGGCCCCAAACAGGTGTACTACATCCCAAATCAGCCGAAAGTCATTTTAAGAGAGCGATGTCCCATCTCCAGAAGGTGGGGGGAGGGGTATTTTCCCCCCTTTGGTCATTTGATGGGTTATAGATAATCTTGTTATTCAGTGGGAGAGATTACAAGCTGGTAAATGGTCTTGTTAAATAGGTTTTGGAGGTTAGACCCAGGGACTTCTGTCTTTTTCTTTTCTGTATCCTTCTTTCTATCCTATGTAGGGGTGAACAGACTTGAGAAAAAAACAGGACATAGACATAATATAGGAATGATCAAGAAAAAAAAGGACAGATTATTGAATATGCCCTTATAACTTTGTATATTGATACAAAATTAAGATTATATTTGGCTAAATTGGTATTGATCTTTGTATATTGATGCAAAAATAAGATTGTATTGGGCCACATCAGTATTGATCTTTGTATATTGATACAAAATTAAGGGTAACTCTTTTTAAGGTATTGTACCTAGGTAATGCTTAAAAATGAAATGTGAAGTATTGCTACCAACTGTCATAAACTGTTTAGGATAATTAAGAAATGCAAACTAATAGTCATTCAAGCATGTCATTTTGTTAGGTACTAGGACAGTCTATCACAGTCATTTTCCAAGCTAATCAGAAATCAAGTTGCTTAGAGATAAGCAACATTTGCTTATCCAAATATAATAGTTAGATAGGTGGTCTTCAAAAACCTCAAGAGATCTGCAGCATATGGCATTCAAAGATGTTTTCTTAACTTAAGATTTTTTTTTTTATTGAGACATGTCTGCTCCTGACAGTACCCCCTATTCTACTCCAAGCAGAAGATGAGCATTGAAGAATCTCCAATTGGAGATGGTTGAATTAGTGGCAAGCCTATCTCTTGGCAAGAAAAATCCCTTGTTTCAACTATAGTCAGAATGCTGTCCAAACAGGACAAAACTTGGAAGCAGATAAGTCGACAGCCTAGCTCTGCCAAGACAGGGTAGGCAAGTCCTGCATAATTCCTGCTTTACAATCAATGTCTGTCAGAGAAATGGGGCCAAACGGCTGAATATTGATGCAGCAATGTATGGAGAGAAATTGGGAACTGTGCAGGCAGCCTCTGGTATGTCATTTCTCAGTATTGAAAGTTGCTGGCCCTGCACTTCCTGTATAACCAGATATATTTATCCCTCTCAGGTCTCTGAGGTGGTTGAAGACTATATAGCTGGAGTCTCATAGTTAAATTTTGAGTTGTTTAGGAATTAAGAGGGTGTTCTGGATATAAGAAGATGTTTTTAAAATTGTGATGAAAGTTAGAATGAAAGCTGAGTTGGATATAGAACTTCAAATTCATGGAGATGGTTAGATAGTAGAATGTTAAAGTCAGGTGCCAAATATGTATGGACTGGACATTGGGAATGTATGCTAAGCCATATAACTCTCATAATTGTGGCCTAAAAAAAATAACCTAATCTCAATCACCTGGGCCCCCAAGGTAGGAGGGAGTTGACTGATATAAGCTTTTGTCTAGTCACCAATACTATTTTATGATACCCCCTCATACAAACACATAATAAATAAATAAATACATTAAAGAAGAAAGGATTTTACTGATGGAGAATTTTATACATGCATCTAACAATCTGTTCTTGACATTTACTGATGTATCCATTTGATGAGTATAAGTATCTTTCTTGCAAGTATGACTGTGTATCATACACATAATTGGGGGCCATGGAAGCCAGAAAACGGCATCAGATTCCCTAGAAATAGAGTTACCAGGGTTGGTGGGGGATTGAGCCCAGATCCCTTGGAAGAGCAGTCAGTGCACTTAATGCTTTAACTGTTGAGTCATTGCTCTGACCTCAAATATAGATGTTTTGATCGAATCCAGTCCCAGTTACTTTCTATCCAGTTGTTCTCCTATCCCTATCACCATTATTCCTTCCAAATTTCATATGCTCTCTATTTGTTTTTACACCCAAAGGATCCACTTAGTGCCACCAATATGTACATGTTTGCAGGGCCATCTGTTGGAATATTGTTAGACTCTCAGGTGCCTCATCCTAGGGGTGTGGGAACTATCTCTCCCACTTCTAACATTCATCCATTGCCAATAGCTCCTCAACTAAAAGTGGGACTTCTTTGCTACCACCACCCCTGCCATTGTTTGGGTTTTTCTGGATTAATGTTTTGCAAGTCTTGTGCAGGCAGTGGCAGCTGCAGCCATGTGTTCAATAAATACCCCTGTTGTGTCTGGAAAATACTGTTTTACTGTACTCATCTACGGGCTCTTCTTACTGGTTTTCTGCCCATCTCATGCAGTAATCCCTGAGCCTTTGGAGGAAGGCATGTCATTAGATGTACAATTTAGGCCTTGAGTACTCAGCAAACTCTTACTCTTTGGAGGTTTACCACTTCTGGGTCTTTGTGTCAATTGCTGTCTAAAACAAACAGAAGTTTCTCTGATAAGAGTGAAAAGATAAACTGATCTATGAGTATCACAGCAAGTCTATAGAATTGGTTTAATAATATATCCACTAGAATATTAGTAGCAGGTTCCCTTCTAGGGCCTACAACCTATCTAGCCACAGATTTTGACCTCATTAAAAATATTAGGCATGCGTATTGTCTTGCTAAGCAGACTTGAAGGTCAATGTGCTAAAGAAAATAAAAAATGAGATGGGTTCTCACTATGTAGCCCTTGGCTATCCTGTTACTCACTATATGGAATAGCTTGGCCACAGCATATAAATCTACCAGCTTCTGCCTCTCAAGTGCTGTGATTAAAGGCATGGGCCACCATACCTGGCAAAGAAGAAAATTTAAAAAACATATTTTAAAGGACAGTCTTAATACTATTCTAGGATAGTATTATTCTGTGAATGCCTGACTGATGATTGCCAAGATGACACCAAGAAGTTGAACTGGGGCTGGAGAGATGGCTCAGCAGTTAAGACTACTTACTGCTCTTAGAGAGGACCTGACTTTAGTTCTTAGCACCCATATTGGGCAGGTCACAAATACAGGCAACTTTAGTTGCAGGGGACCCAACATTCTCCTCTGTGGACATCTGCAATAAATAAATGTGGTGCACATAAACTCTCTCTGTATCTCTCACTCTATTCCTGCCCTTTCTCTCTCCTCTTACACACACACACACACACACACACACACACACACACACACACACAAAGTACACACATTTAAAAGAAAAACCTAATGAAATCTAATGAAAGGAAGTTTTTGGAGTAATCCTCACTGCCATTGTTTCTATTTACTTATATTGACTTAGACAGCAAATTGAATCATTTGAGACTATTTGATGAGGATTATTTAATGAAATATGGGATGGCCAAGTACCACTTTAAGCCTGAAGTTTTTACTCAGATTCATTATTGTTAATACAATAACTAAAACAGCATTATGTTTTATTGGAATCTATCGTTTTCATGAATGTCTCTTATACAATAGTAAGAATTCTGATAGAGTTAAATTAGCTCATCCTTTCAGTCACTTTAAGTTGAGAAGTTGGGAACTGTTTTTTCTTAAATGAACTGCTAAGTAGGTGAGACACAGAGATGAAGCCAGTACATACTTCCAAGGATATCCTTAAGTATGAGATGCTCTTTCTTCTACCTGGAGTCCCTCCCTAAGCAGTTTCCCCAGCCTGGAAGAAACATAGCCCAAAGACTTATTTGTTCCTCAGCAGTCACTCCAGAACTCTTAGAACATGATCTTGGTATTATGATGCAGATGTACCACAGAGCACCTCCACTTTCTGCTCAAACACACTGGTTTTACATTCTGTAGGAATTTCTCTGGAGGTAAACTCTTATATATACCTCTTGCACTCAAATCTTTCTAATACCTGTTTCTACTAATTAATTTTAAAGAAATAACACCAGATTTGTCCCCAGAATAACTCTTAAGTGGGGTTATTTATAGTGGTGGCCCTAGTGTAGCTGGAGCAGTGACCAAACCTAGCATGATATAGTGCTTCAATTATTAAAACTTTCTAAGCAATATTATGGACCCAAAACTGGAAGAAAATAGTGCTTGCAGGGGTAGTATGCAAACAGATAAATAGGATCAACAAAAAGAAGATAACTCAATTGACTTTTGGTTATTGTTCGGATATGTTGGAGACAGATAATGAGAATTTGGCTGTGACCCCCACCAATCAAAACTGATGTGTGGAAGTCCAAGGACATCATTGTATCTGATCCTGAAGGTAAGAGAAGTTCAAGATCAAATTACAGATTTACTTTGAAGAGCAGAACTCCAGAGAATGTTGGATTATCAAATGTAACTGACCTAGTATATAAAGGTAAGAGACTTACTTTGTTAGGCAAAAGTCTCTGAGTCTTGGCATAGTGGCACATGAGCACTTAAAATGCCAATAATCATAAGATTCCTCTAAATTCCCTTTGTGGTGATAATAGGCTCATTATACCCTATTAATGGCTAGAACTCTCTTTTTGCTTAGAGACAATGTAGAGCACAATGTCTTACAGGATGTATATTTACCTCTCTTTCAGAACAAGAATAATTCATATCACTTCAGAACTGGGTCAGAGAAGTACTGGATCATCTACAGGAGAAAAGAGATTAAAACTTGAAGGAACCTTAGAATGTAGTCAACATGTGCTAACAGAGTCAGGGGAATGTTTATAGGATTGGAACCTGAAGGTAATGAATTAATAAGAGCAGACTAGGAAAGAATAATGGAAAGTTTGATGTCTAAACACACTCTTATGACATAGAATTTAATACTTTGTATGAATCTCAAAAGATGTTACTAACATATGCTAGGGTGACTCCTGGAAGCCTTTCGATTATGACATAAATATTCTATACTTAGCAGAGTAGGTGGTAGAATAAAGAACTAAAGGATTTAGAGAAATAGCAAATGATGATGGTTATATATTTAAGGAAAGGAAATATAGCACCTGGGTAGTTTAACAGGCAGGCTCCAGGAATTTTTTTTAGCCACAGTGAGATTCTCAGTGGGGACTCTTCTTTATAGGCAAGGCTGGCAATAGAAGATGCCATGATCTACCTGATTCAATGACAGCAGTAAGACTAACAGACCTTGACAAAGAACTTCCATCTAAACCAAGGTGAGCATGGTTGTCACTAATATATGAGTTGGTCTGAGCTACCCTAACAAAATTTACTCTATCTTTGTATTCACAGTTTCCATAATCATGGATTCAATCAAGTACTGATCAAAATTAACAAGGAGAAACATCTCTATTGAATATGTATAGCTACATTTTTGTCGTTAATCCTTGTAGTATAGTAACAGTTTTGATAGGATTTAGCTTACTTTGGATATCAAAAATAATTTAGGGATGATTTAAGTATTGAGATAATGTGTAGTAGGGTAGAAGCAAAAGTTATGTCACATTTGCATAGAACATTTGTAAGTTTTATGAATTTCCTAATGTGTTACTGAGCTCTAAAGCTATAGAATACTGGTAAATAGGTGAGAAAGTCACTGACTATTAAATATAACATCATGAGTTGTTTTCTGTCAAAACCACCACATCTTAAAATAGAATTGATCCAACCAGTTAGATGTGATGATGTATGACTATAATCCCAGTACCTCAGATGTAGAAGCAAGAGGACCCAAGTTTGAGGCCAGTCTGACATCCTACCTCAAAAGCAAATAAGTAATGTTGTATGTGTGGCAGAATGCATGGGTTCACTTAAACAAAACAAACAAACAAAAACTACAAGAGCCTAGATCCCACATCAGGCATCACTGTTAGGCATGTTCCTTTGTTTCACCTGGTCCCTATGTCCAAAAGGTGAGGGACTTGCTTGTAACAAGCTAATGAAGGGAGACCGCCTTATGGGCGGTTTCTCTCTGTAAGTATATACAAGCCAGAAATGGTGAGGTGGCCCATGACAGTGCATTCAGAAGTTAACCTAGAAGGCGGTATGAGATGACTTACATCCAGTGTGTAAAGCGTTGGCTAGTGTTTCTACTTTACTTTCTATTCAATGAGAAGAACACATTCAGACTCAAGGATGCAATTATGCGGTTGACTTGCCATCCAGGTTTGAGGATAAAGCACTAAAGCTAATGAATCCCAGATAAGAGAAATATAATAGACCTATTAGGACCAGTATAAACTGGAAAGATTATATCATCTCTTGGAAATACCTACACTAGCCAGGTGCTGTCACAGATAAGACACCAACCAAACAGATTGAATGTCTTGGTCAGCTGTTATCAATCAGTCTTCGTAATGGGCCACTATTGCTGGTACAATAGTATTTTTAAAAATAGCCATTGTGGTAAGAATGGAGTCTACAAATGTATCCAACAAGGTGCCTTTCACTCCTCAAGGCTAATTTGTCTACTTCCAATGTCCTGTTCATCAACAGGAGGCAGTACTGAACCCTGATCTCTCTTCTGCAGTACTGACTATTGATCTCTAGCATTCATCTTAGATTCACAAAGTGTAATTCCAATAGTGCTGTCCAGCATTCTGGCTGACCCCTTAGAGATGACACATTTCTCAAACATACAACTCTAGCTTTTCAAATTTAGAGCTCCCAGGTTTCAGAGGAAATGAACTCACTGGGCAGAGAATATAGTGTTCGAAAAAGTTTGTCAACATAAATTCAGTTCATTGGTCTTCTTGTTTCAAGGGACTGCTAGGAAGTCAAAGTATAAATGCATCTGATGATCATTTATTTGAAATGAGGTACCTACTATGCACAGCATCCAGGTTGTATAAAAGACAGAGTAAATATATACAATCACTGAATCTGGCCCAAGGAACTCATGGGGACCACACAGCTTTGATGTCAAAGACTCTCGTCATAAGTCACCCAGTAAGCTAGTTCTTGGTTCTAACAGAAGTACTTGTCAGAGTGGTTAGGAGACAGGTGCAATAATATTGTGCTTTGTAGTTTCAAGTTTGGCTATAACATCAGGGGCTGTAATTTCCCTCACTAAGCTTTGCCTTTCCAATTTGTCTAGTAAACACTTACACCAGAATCCTAAAGGTGCTATCCACGAAACCTGTATGGGAAAACTGAATTTTGCTTTCACGACTAGTAACCCATAGAGGGTATTGTATATACATCACTACCCCCTCACTGCCTTGAACTGAAAACTTCATCCTCTGGGTCCTAGAAGTCTTAGTGACTGCCAACTGTAAGTTGAAACCATCTTGAATTTCCCTCAGCTAAAAAGAGACCACTTAGCCCCAAAGGATACACCTCTCCCACAGCAGCATGCTATCATGTTAGTGGTCAGTGCAGGGAAATGAAGATGCCACATCCCTGGAGTGATTCTAGCTGATCTCTCTACTTCCAGAGCAGCCCATAAGATATTCCCTTGTGACTCCACCATACCACTTCAGAACCTGCTTCTGTGCCACCCCCTACTCCACAGATTTTGAATCAAGAGCCCTTGCTGATGAGCTGATGACTCCACTCACCCTCTCCTTGTATCAGAGATTGATTCTGAGGAAGTATACCTGAGACAGTGACTGAGCTACAACTGTACCCCAGAGCCTCCTGAGTAGCTAAACTAAATATCTTCTTTTTCTCTCCATTATCCATTTAATTTAACCTCTAAATTCTAATGATTTTCTTTAGGTATTCAATGCTAGACTAGGTGTGGCTTACTTCCTTCTGACATTGCCTGTAGGTTGCACTAATTTTGAAAGTCATCACTGAATATTTAATCAGGAACAGGCAGAAAGACTTTATATCTCTCACTTGTGATCTTTAAGGCCATTACAAAGACCTATATATCAAAAGAGTTGGTGAGACCTTTCCTCTGGAGGTTTACATCTACATTCCTATAATTAGTAGTAGGTTGCTAGTCTATGATGGGCATATGGAAAATACTGACTGTGATAATGCATGCAAGCTTGAGAGAAGAATAATGGACCACGAGCTTGTATCATCTCTTCTTCTTGTGGCACTGAGAATGGCATAGTAACCAAACCGAAACCAGATTTGAAGGATTTGCTCCAGCTCTGAGCCTGACCTGTTTGGCCTTTAGCAAGTGCCTTTAGTTCTCTGATTATCCTTTTCATGTCTCCTACAGTGATAGCGTACAGAAGGAAACATATCTAGTTTTTCAGATAATTTCCACCTGCCTTAATCATGCCCTATGATTTGAAGAGCTTAGCTTAACATCTTCCTAAAGGAGCAGGTAATTCCCTTTGTTTGCTACAAACTAAGTAAAAATAAACATTTACAGTTAAGGTTAAAAACTTCTTGAAACTGTGGGCTTCTCTCGGAACACACATCCTGGTGTCTCACTGGGTCATTGACTGGTGTAGGAACAAAAGACTGTAGGGATTCAGTGGTATAGCCAACATCTCAGAGGGTCAATGATGGTGCCATTTTTAACATTTTTTAAAGTATGTGTGTAGGGGGGTGGGTATAGGGTGTCCTATGGAAGTGGCAAGTTTGCCCATCATCCATTCTAGACATTTAATATTTACATACAAACATTTATCTAGGTTTCTGGGTTTTTTTTGTTTGTTTGTTTTTTGCCAACTGGAAAACACCTTTGTGCAGATTCTGAGAGGGTATAATTATGACCCCAGAAAAGGAGAGACATCACTTTTGCTTAGCTCTACTTATCAATTCACTTCATTTTGAAACCTCCTAGCAAGAAAGACTGCAGAATACACTCCGAGTTTGATGCTGCCATCACTGCTGCTGATCGCTGCCCAGTTCAGGCTGAGAGGATGGACTTCCTGAGTAGGCGTTTTGAAACCACAGCAGCCATTGCTGCCAGTTCCTACTCCTGTATTTGCTGATTTACCGGACTGCTGGAATCCTAGCTGAATGGAGTCACCCCATAGAGTTGAGTCTAGAGAGGTCTACCATTCTTGCCCCTCCTAATCTTCTTTACTCCCTACCTTGGGTTGGTCTTTTGGAAGGGAAGTAGAGACATTAAGAAAAAACAAATAAATAGTATAAAAATACGCCTATGTACATGTATTCTAATATGCAATCTAATAACATTCTACTAATAGAACACAAAAAATGTGACATTTTTTCTTATCTCCTTGCCTCCCACTTTCCTGTTCCTGTTAATCCTACCTTCTGAAAACAGATATTGCTAAGAATCAACTAGAATCACAGATTCCTTGTTCTATTTTTTTCTACACCATTCAATTATAACTCTCCAAACTCAAGAGATTGCTGATATAGTTTAACCATGAAGAATGAATAGTTCAGTTACTAAATGTAAGAAAAGAAGGGTGGAAATGCACAGGTTATTCTATCACATAGTAAATATTCTGGTTAGTATGTATTTAGAAGGAGTGTGTATACAGGACAGATGCAATCATGCCTCTCATCTTACCTTCTCCTATTATCTATTCACAATAGAGGGCTTACCTTTAACCCCTGTTCCATTTTTTTTTTTTTTGGTTCCTCTAAATGCTAATCTTAAAAGGTCCTCAAATTAACTAGAGCTTAAATGTTAATAAACCCATACATCAGGAATCCATTAGCTTATGTCTCCCTACTTGGACTCACAACCAACATACTAGAGTTAATGGGTGAGTCTTCCCGTGAGAAAGATTTGTAATAAAAATTCTCAGCTAGGCCAGTTTCGCTACTAGATGAAAGTGAGCAAGTTCTCATTAAAACCACATATACAGAGGTTTATTCCCAAAACTTCTCAGAATATCTCCATGCAACATCAGCATCATGTGAAGCTCTAAGTAACAGGAAGGGCAGGACCATAATTTTATGCAGAATTTGTTTGGGCTTAGAGTCCATGGTGTCTTTCCCGCTATTCCCATCAGCTTCTAAAATCACCTAAAGCCGAGCCCACAGGTGCTTTTTCTCATTGTTATTCCTGAGGACCTAACTCAGCACCTGAGAACAGGGGGTTGTACTCAGGTAATAAGTGTCCAACATATGAACGTATGAGGGGAAGGGCACTGTGATTTTCCATTTCAAAGGACCCACCACGGTCTTCCTCAGTTGTGTGCTTATACTTAGTTATCACATGTCAGAGGAATTACGCTTTGAACACAGATTAAACTTTAGGAGCTATATAAAAGAAGTAAAGGCTATCCTTCATATTTTAGATTGGAAAGCTAAAAGACAGTGAGAAAGGGGACTTATCTGAAGACCTGACTCAATTCTTCAGTATTCTTCAGATCTCTTCCTATAACTACTAATGATGATGAAAAGCTGACATACATTTCAACAAAAGACTCTGAAGCTGAGGTAACACTCAAAATATGCAACCAACACTGTGGCAATTCTACCAACCAATCAACAGCACAGGGCATTGTGATGCTGTTAGGGTACATAAACTACCTCACATTACACAGTGTGCGTCTGTCATCTGTTAGCGTCATATCTTCCTACTTCTCTTCTGGTTCAGTTAAGTAGTTCTCTGCTACCCAGGATGCATTGTCCTCCTCTCACTCCTCTTCCATTCCTGCATGAGTCAACAATAGGGCTTCTGAGTACGTGTGTGGGAGGGAAAAAAAGCAATTTCCTGTGGCTAATGAAGTGGTTGGCCTGGAGTCAAATCTGGACGTGCAACAGGAGATGAAATGTACCTTTCTCCATGCTAATTGAGGATTTCCTGAAAACCAAGCAAGCAACCTACTGACTACCATCCATTACCACTCTGCTGTAGAACTCCTCAATTCCTATATAGTCAGAAAAATGAAAACTCACGGATACAAGATACAAAGAAACTATTGACGTGTCTTTATTACTAAGTACTTAATTGAACCTTTTCTAGCAGACCAATGAACAGGTGCCTACAACGGGAACACTGATAATTTCAATGTTAGGAGGCGCCAAGCTTATTTTATTCTTCAAACATGCAATGAACAGTATGACAATAAGTCTGCATGAGAGGTGATTAGAGCAAGCAAATGAAACAGATTATAAAAGCAATCAGATTGAATCAATCAGTTCTGCCTAATCCATTATCCTTCACTCATCAGAGTTTTCAGAGGTAAGTACAGGAGACAGAAGTCATTTTCCTGGTCCTGCTTAATGGTGAGCTTCAGAAATGAGTCGTACTGTGTCTTTGAATAAGCCTCATCACAGGAGCACTGTACACTTGGCTTCATACTTGAAAGTCAACCACACTACAGAAAGGATTTTCAAGTCTGCACATTACAGTGGGACATGCCCCTGTAAGGAAAGGCTAAATAGAATAGAATATGTCCAATTTCTCAAATTATGGAATGAATACCTGTATAAAATGGCTAATTAAATTTTTTGCTTGTATTATAGTATTGTTACTTGGTTGGCAGTGTTAATCCTTAACCCACCATTATAAATGAGCACACGGAGACCTGACTGATTTTAACAAGCCTTGACCTGGATTGTGCAATCTTAGCCAGTCTAAACTAGATCATAATTTTATTCCCCAAATATGACCCCATATGTACATACGTCCCCTGGGCTGTTATTCCTCACGATATGCTGATGTTCCAGGCCAAGTAGAATGACATTCTTTTCTCTAACTCATAGTGTGTGTCCTCCTTCCTGTTCTTGGCTTCTTCTTCTTCTTCTTCTTCTTCTTCTTCTTCTTCTCCTCCTCCTCCTCCTCCTCCTCCTCCTCCTCCTCTTCCTTCTTCTTCTTCTTTTTATTCTTCTTTGTCCTCCTTCTCCTCCTCCTTCTTCTTTTTCTGGAGGCTGCTTCTTGTTCTGCTAGAGGCTTCTTCTACCCATGAACCTCTCTGCTTCAGAAGTCCAAGTACCTTAGTCCTGCCTATCTCTCTAACTCTGCCAATCTAAGGCCTCAGCATTTCTTTAACCAATCGGAGACAATGGTTAACAGGAAAGTTAACATAGCTTCACTCATGTATAGCAAGCAGGCTTCTGAGAGATTAATTAACATTTAGAATGCATAACATCACCCCATCAAATACCTTTTTATATTCCCTTTTAGACATTGTTGATTTCCAGCAGTAAACTAAATAACCTGCACTACTTCAAAGCAAAATCAGTTTATAACCATACTAAGTGAAAACAGGGGCCATGTTCTCTCCAGCAGAGTGTAGAAACGAATTTGTTAAGTATTATGTGGCTCTCTTAATAGATAAGGGCTGGTTAACTCAGTCCACTTTTTACTGCTATAACAGAATCTCACAGACTGGCTTATTTATAAAGAAAATAAACCTGTTCCCCACAGTTCTGAAGGCTAAGAAGTTCTATGTCAAAATTCCAGAACTCCAAACCTTTTCCAAAGGTCACAATATGGCAGAGTGCATCACTAGTGATAGAATGAGATGACACTGTTCTAATTTCTCTTTTTCTTATAAAACTCCTAATCATATTAGAGAGGCTCCACACACCATTTAATCCCATGTACCTCCCAGTGGCCCCACCTCCAAGTGCCATTAATATGAGTTTTAGGAATAAGTTCCTAGTTCATGAATTTTGGAAGACATATTTGAAAGATTATATTAGAAATTAGGAACATATATTCTAGTTTCAGTCTACTTCATGGCTACCTCCACCTCAACTTCCCTATTCTATATAGATAGTGGAGGACTCACATAAGTAAAATTTCCATGCAGTACTACTGCTAGTATCAAATGTGACTATGTCAACCCACTTTGAGAAGCATAAGCTGTTTAGCTAATGCAAAGAAAAAGATTGAAAGCTGTTCTGAAAGATTAAAACTCACATTTCATGGTCCTCCAGAGGGAGCCATATCAAGGAGGTGATTAATAGACATGCACAATATTGGCTTGTTAATGAATTATCACTAATGAGAAGTCAGATAATTAAATGGCTTGTTAACATTATTCCGGAGCTGACTTCAAACTGACATCTAAAAGATACATAAACCCCTTGAATTTATATAGTTTCTGTTATTTTTCTTAATCTTTCTCTCCACTCCTGCAAACATGATGCATTTATAATTGCACAGTTGCAGTCTCATAAGCCTTTGCTAAATAGTCATCTGTGTGAACAATTGAAGGAACATGCAACGTGTAAGTAAATTATTGATAAGCTGTGAACTGGTGAATTTGCTTTGAAAGTCCTGAACAGTTAGTTCATGGTGGGTTGTGCTTTCCAATAGCTTCCGGATAGAGGAGACACTGGCCAATAAAACTGAAAGAAAGAGGAGATGCCAATAGCTTCTGGATAGAGGA
>CAJQZJ010008773.1:4780861-4794635 GCA_907164525.1 Lophiomys imhausi | reverse complement strand
GGATAGAGGAGACACTGGTCCATAAAACTGAAAGAAAGAGGAGATGCCATACCTCCTTCATCACACAGTTTGGAGGAAAATCACTGATCCTAGATCAAGCGAATCTGTGCGAAGCTAACCTGGCCCTGAAAAAGGAAAGTTACTTTTTTATAAAAAAAACTTCTTACTCCCTCTGCTGGCTAACAGGAGGATACCATACATAGAGGAAGTCGCCATTTTCAATGGAGTGAAAAAAGAAACTTTGGGATTCAAAATATATTTGGTTGAGATCAAGTCTCTATAACTGGAACAAAGCAAGGTCCAAAAATAACAATAATATTAAGATAAAAACAAATATATGTTAAGAAATGTGTTCAAGGCAAGACTTTAAGCTCTTTACAAGTATTTTCTTCCTAAGCAGTTTTTCCAATGACTGTTAAAGGGACCATGATAATAGGGAGTGGAGTGGAGATATGGATGGGGAATATGTCATTGTCCAGTTATGCAACAAAAATAATTAGAAAGTCTCATTAGGTGTAATTTTTAGTTCATAACTTCAAAAAGGTTTATTTCAATTCTAAAATGAAGGTTCAGAAATAAATATATTTTAAAAATCAAGTAGGATCATCTCATGTCAAAAGCCACAGTACAGTATAAATAATGGAGTTTTGTAATTGAGGCTGGCATTTTATACAGGCAAGGAAGATTTCTGCCTTGTTTTGTTACATATTACAGGCATCTCAAGTTGGCCTCGAACCTGCTATATGTCTGAAAATGATCCTCCTACCTCAAACTCCCAAGTGGATTGCCAGCATTACAGACATGTTGTTTTGTGAAGGGGGATCTTGAAGAGCAGGCTTCCAATTCTCAGAGCCCAAGTGAGTGTTAAAATTGGTGCTTCAATCAGAATTCCTCCAAGTTCTCAAAGCTCATGTTGGAAAAGTTCCTAGATGGACCTCAGGGAGGAGAAACACTCTGCTGTTTGTGTTTTGTTTTCCATCAGATTTTTCTGTGTGCTGCAACTTGTAAAATGCTTTGGCAGGAGCTAGTAGAATCATGGTAATATAATTTTGGTTCAGAAATGTTCTATTTTATAAATATTTTGAGGAAAGAATATACAGTTCAGGAGACAAGATGGAGTAGGAACAGATAACAGATTTGAGAATTAAGCAGATGTGACTTTGAATCATCTCCAGTCCCTGGCCCATAGTAACTGTATTAGTCACAGCCTAAGCAGAAGCAATAGGAAGGCAGGGACATAGATGAAGAGATTGATGAAGAATAAGAAAATATCCCATAAGGATTTTCTCTTAGGCAATTATGGGAGCTGTAAAACTATCGTTTCTAACTCTAATGCTGTTCTTTGAAGTACACAAGACAAGCAGCAAAGAAGAGGAAACAGATGAAAAGAAGGCAAAGGTAACAACAATCTAGAACCCCAGCGAGAACAGGAAATCTGTATGGGAAACCGAAGTTTTTGTCAGTTCTTGGTGACTGTTGCCTTGGTGATATGGATGTCCATTAAGATCCTTTAATCTACAGATACGCACACACACACACACACACACACACACACACACACACACACACACACAGACACCCCAAACTAGAGCACCACAGCCCTACCTCAAGAATCTAGTATGCTAAATACAGAGTGAGAAAAATATGAATGGTTGTGATCTCAATACCTACTTTATGACAAAGCAGAAGGAAGTATGTAACAAAGCCTCTCATGTTAGCCACTCAAAAAAGGGAACCTACAAAAGGAGCTGGAAGGTAGCTCTGTCTAAAAAGTTTGGCATTATACAAAACCACCTCCCTCAGGAAACTATTTACCTACTATTACTGGTGTACATGTGAGATCAATAATAAATTTTTCCATTTAAAAACTTTCATTACAGTTTTTGTTATTAGTTATTATGCTCTGTTAGCTGTCTAGTAATGAGGAAGCCAAAATATATATGTAATAACAAAGCCTGTGATGAATAGCAAATGCACATAGAACATAGATTCCACTGATATTTTTCCAGATGCTCATGAAGCCAGCAGATATAAGGCAACCATGTTGGAGTCCAATCATCTGTCTCTATATTCAGTTGATTGGGAAATGAAAATCGATAGACAATAAAGGTGTTTTTGTTAAGCCTAAATTGGTGTGATTGATTTTGCGCTCGATCATTTACATTCCAGCACTCATTATGGAAAAAGAAATATTTACTCTTCATTTAAAGTTTTACTGCATAAGAAAAAATGAGATAAAATAAAAAAATCACTGGTGAACCTGGTCTGTATGTGGTAATTTAAAGTAATAATTTGGTCCATAAAGAAGAGTCAATGTGCTCTGGCTGCTCTGGGAACAGATTTCATTTTCAAAATAAACCCTCAGACACTGATGAACCCAGGGGTCTGTTACGACCTACTCAACAGTGCTTTAAAAGGTTTAGTGTGTTCCTCTTCACCACCAGAAGTTCTACTCTGAGAAGTAATAGGTTCTTAATGGGTCACTAATTACACGTTAATCCCTGGTGAAGAGAGCTTATATAAGGCAGTGGTAGATAAGGATGGGCAGGTATTTTCCCCACCACATTCAATCACATATGGATATTATCAGGGTTGTATGATATATGACACAGAGCATGCTCATGAATTACAATGGCCATATTATAAGAAAATAAAAGTGTGAGAGAGAATCAGCAATTGACAGGAAAGCTGCTCTTGGATTCATTCTCAGAGTGGATAATTTTGGAGGACTCACGCTGGCTCAGGAGGGAAAAGAAAGCTTGATGACACAAAGGCATTTAGAATTTTAAATTCCCAAAGTCCATCATAATTGAAACTCCAGTTCCAGAAACTTACAGGATAGTTCAAATGTCTTATCAATTTAGTTCATGTACATGCTTTTGTGTATTTGCATATCTGTGTGTGAATGCTTGTATGTGTGTACATGCATGCATGTGTGGAGGCCAGAGATCAAAGTCAGATGTATTCCTCAACTGCTCCCCACCAGTTTTTGAGACAGGCTTGTCACTGAACCTTTAGCACACTGATTACCTTAGACTGGCTGGCTTGTAAGTCCCAGAGTCTCCCCATTTCTGCCTCCCCAGGGCTGGGATTCTAGGCTTAAACTGCTTCCCTCAACTTTGTGTATGAGTACTAGGAATCCATCTCACATCCCCATGTTTTCATGGTAAGCACTTTACTAACTGAACCACCTCCCTAGCTCCAAGTAATTTTTATATGTTAATTAATGTGTTTTCCACATATTACAATGCAATCCAAGTAATCCAAGTGATGAATCTACATAGTATGCACTGGTCAATATTCCCCTCCCTTAAACTGAGCACAATTTCTTTGGGCATTAAAATTTCACACTGTGCTTTATCTTTGTGGGGGAAAATGTTGCAAACAAATTCTAATCCCTTACATACCTAGAGTTATGGAGGCCTTTGAAGAGCTTTCGTGACACAGCTCCTTAGCCCTATTAGTGTTTGTATGTGCTAAAGGTTAGCACGACTTGTCAAAAGACAAACAACATATGCCCTGATATGGGTGCTCGCGTAGCTTACTCCTAGATGGCTAATCTCAATGGATTTCCTAGTTTACTCCTGGGAGGCACAAGCACATGGTGCCTGATGGTAATCAAGAACACAGTGGGCTGCTCAGTGTGCTTCTCCTGGTGACATCATAAAATAATTGTTCTTCAGGGAACCCACTCTCTCTTCACATGACATCATTCCCAGACTGCAGAAACAGATGATTGTCCAGGTTTAAATATCCCTTTGCTTTCCTTGGACGATTTATTTATAAGCAGCATGTGTTTCAAATCAGCTCTTACAACATTTTCCTAGAAGCTCTGAGTGAAGTGTTCTGCTACTCCAGTATTGGGAAGCACTCATGGAGCCATTTCTACTCCAGTATTGGGAAGCACTCATGAGCCATTTGACCACGTTGCTTTTTGATAAAGGGTCAGAACATAGAAAAGACAATGAAGAGATAGAAAAAGACCAACAAACAATCAGATAACCGACAGTGAGAATGAAACCAAGCAATCAATTCTGCTGATATTTTATTTTTTCTTTTTTCTTTATTTTTTATTTCTTCAAGTTACATCTCAATCGCAGTCCCCTCCCTATTCCCCACTCCAGTCCCACTCTCCCACCCACATCCCCCATCCTCTTCCCTTTTTTTTTCTTTTAAGTTTAAGGTATATCTTATTTCCTCCTACAGTTTCCCTTTCAGTCCAACAAATGGCTCTTTCTCTTATAATAATAAATACAATACAAAACAACAGAGGAAATTAGGCCACAGTTATGAGGGTTATATGGCTTAGTGTACATTCCCATTGTCCAGTACATATGTATTTGGTACCTGATTTTAACATTCTACTATCTAACCATCTCCATGAGTTTAAAGTTCTATATCTGACTCAACATTCATACTAACTTGCTACACAATTTTAAAAGTATCTTCTTTAACATTCTACTATCTAACCATCTCCATGAGTTTAAAGTTCTATATCTAACTCAGCTTTCATACTAACTTGCCTCATAATTTTAAAAATATCTTCTTAGATCCAGAACACCCTCTTGATTCCTAAACAACTCAAAATTTAACTATGAGACTCTAGCTATCTATTCTTCAACTACCTCAGAGACCTGAGAGGGATAAATATATCTGATATTATAGGAAGTACAGGGCCTGCAGCTTCCCAAACTAAGAAATGACATACCAGTGGCTGCCTAGACAGTTCCCATTTTCTCTCCATACATTACAACATCGATCTTCAGTCATTTGGCCCCGTTTCTCTGACAGACATTGATTGTAGAGCAGGGGTTATGAAGGACTTTCCTACCCTGTGTTGGCAGAGCTAGGCTGTCGGCTTACCTGCTTCCAGGTTTTGTCCTTTTTGGACAGCATTCTGTCTACAGTTGGAGCAAGGGGCTTTTCCTACCAAGAGATAGGCTTGCGACTAATTCAATCATCTCCCACCAGAGATTCTTCGATGCTCGTCTTCTACTTGTGGTAGAATAGGGGGTGCTGTCAGGAGTTGATATGTCTTGATATAAAAAACATCTAAAGTTGCAAAAACATCTTTGAATGCCATATTCTGCAGATCTCTTGAGGTTTTTGAAGAGGCCCTATCTATCTCTTATTAAGGTAAGCATATGTTCCTTGTCTCTTAGCAGCTTTATTTCTGATTAGCTTAGAGAATAACTATAATAGGCTGTCATAGTACCTAACAGAATGACTGGCTTGCATAATCATTAGTTTACATTTCTTAATTTATCCTAAACAGTTTATGACAATTAGTAGTAAAAGGCCAAAACATCACATTTCATTTTTTTTCTTTACCTCCTAACCCTTCTATCCCATTTCTCTGGGGTGGAGTGTCCTTATATAACAGTCCCTCATCTCAGTTGAGAGGTCGTATGAGGACCAAGAGCCTCCTCATTCATTGGGGGTCTACGAAGCAGTACCATCCCTATCAAAATACCAACACAATTTTTATAGACTTGGAAAGAGCTATTCTCAATTTCATATGGAACAACAAAAAGCCCAGAATAGCTAAATCAATCCTGTACAATAAAAAAACATCTGGAGGTATCACCATCTCAGATTTCAAGCTGTACTACAGAGCAATAGTTGTAAAAACAGCATGGTATTGGTATAGAAACAGACCAGTAGATCAATGGAATTGAATTGAAGATCCAGAAATAGACCCACACACTTATGGCCACCTAATTTTTGACAAAGAAACCAAAACAGCACAATGGAAGGACAGCATCTTCAACAAATGGTCCTGGTCCAACTGGATGTCCACTTGTAAAAGAATTAAATTAGACCCATACTTATCACCTTGTACGAAACTTAAGTCCAAGTAGATCAAAGACCTTAACATAAGACCTGTCACACTAAATCTACTAGAAGAAAAAGTTGGAGAAACCCTCAAACTAATTGGCACAGGTGAAACTTCCTGAACAGAACACCAACAGCTCAGGACCTGAGACCAACAATCAATAAATGGGACCTCATGAAACTGAAAAGCTTCTGTAAGGCAAAAGACAGTGTAATTCGAACAAAACGGCAGCCTACAGACTGGGAGAAAATCTTCACTAACCCCACATCTGACAGAGGGCTAATATCCAAAATCTACAAAGAACTCAAGAAATTAAATGCCAAGAAACCAAATAATCCAATCAAAAAATGGGGGACAGAGCTAAATAGAGAATTCACAAAGGAGGAATCCCTAATGGCCGAGAGACACGTGAAGAAATGTTCAACATCCTTAATCATCAGAGAAATGCAACTCAAGACAACTCTGAGATTCCATCTCACACCTGTCAGAATGGCTAAGATCAAAAGCTCAAATGACAGCACATGCTGGCGAGGGTGTGGAGAAAGGGGTACCCTACTCCATTGCTGGTGGGAGTGCAGGCTTGTGCAACCACTATGGAGGTCTGTCTGGCGATATCTTAGAAAACTTGGAATAGCTTTGCCTCAGGACCCAGCCATACCACTTCTGGGTATACACTCAAATGCCTCTTCACAGAATCATAAGGAAGTTTCCTCATCTATGTTTATAGCAGCCTTATTCATAACAGCTAGAAACTGGAAACAATCCAGATGTCCCTCAACTGAAGAATGTGTTAAAAAACTGTGGTACATCTACACAATGGAATACTATTCAGCTATCAGGAAAAATGAAATTATGCAATTTGCAGCCAAATGGATGGATCTAAGATGCTCATCCTGAGTGAGCTAACCCAGACTCAGAAGGACTCATATGGCATCTATTCACTTATAGTAGGATTTTAGCTATATAGTAGAAGGTATCAATACTACAACTAACACACCAAAGGGAACTTGGACATAGACTTTTTATTTTTAATTTTAATTTTTTATTTTTTTATATTTTTTTCTATTTTTTAGTCTTTTTTATCTATTTGTCTGCTTATTGGTTTGTTTGTTTAGTAGTTCTCTCTCCTGCACAATTCTGCTAATATTTTAAGAAGACTGAGTTATTTTAGCCAAAAATAGCAGAAAGCTATTCAATTATTGAACATATTAAGATATACAAATAGAGTAGAGTTATTTTCCAAACAGTTGGAGTCCTACAAAAAGATGACATGACATTTTTACCATATCACTAACACATGAAGACATATAATATTTGCTTAATTGAGTCACTCAAAGCTTTATAACAATGAATGTTATCACCAAGAATGCAAGTAACCTTTTTGTCAGATGGGTTCTCATAGTTTGAAAAGGATATTGGGGAATGGGGCTCATCATGTATGCTACCTAAGTGCTTGACTATTTATCTTGGTTGTACTTGCAGTACTCAAAAGAATGATGCACCTTTCTTAAACAAGTAAAATTTTTCTCTACATGAAAATGTGCCTCTCACATATCATTCAAAACCCATTTGAACATTGAAAGTATTTATAGCTCTTTCCATGGAATAATAATAGGCCTATGTGCAATAATTCAAACAATAATGATTAAATTAAGTTACCCTTCATATCAACATCCCACTTATATCCAATGAGCTGCCCACAACTATCTTGAAATGTCCTTAATTTCAAAGTATTTTTTGAGTGAATTATCACAGTTCATAACCAAAGATAATTGCATTCATTTAAAAAGTGAAAGATACTGTCAAATTAAATGTCAAAAAAATCTAATGTTTTAAATGTATTCTCTTATGATGTATGAGGTATTCAAAGTCTCAATGGTAGCATACAATGAAAAAGGTTGAAAGAGGATGGTCAATTTGAACTTTCTGTACAGCTTAGAAACCAAATATAATAATCAGCATCATTAGATATCACTGGTTATTAATGTAACAGTGGTGTACATGGTGAAGTGATGATGTACCTTCCCATGATACACTTGTGAAGGATTTCACTATTTGTATTTTAAATTCTTTACAATAGCACAGGTACAGATTTAGTAAATGCCCAAGACTTTTGTTACCACTATACCCACTGAAGATATAGATTCTTTAAATCAGGGGTTCTCAACCTTCCTAATGCTGCAACCCTTTTTACGTTTCTTCATGTTGTGTGACCCCAATTATGAAATTATTTTCATTACTACTTCATAACTGTGATTTTGCTACTGTTATGAATCATAATGTAATATCTGATATGTAGGTGGTCTTAAATGACCCCCTATGATAAAGTTATTTGACCTAAAGGGGATCACGACCCACAGGTTGAAAAACACTGCCTTAAATAAGATGGAAAGCAAATAGAAAACTGGAAAATAGCTGCATATCTATATCTATATAGATTCTTGTCTACCATTTCTGAACAAGTAATTCATACTCTTTTGTAATACAATAATGAGAGAAAAGCAAATATTCTGATATACATTATACTCAATATATTCAACATAATCACTTAAAGCAATTTTTAGTTATAGGAAGGATACATGAAATATGAACAATAAAATTGTTTTGGTACATGATTTTTACAAAAAAGGAAAGAAATAGACAATTCAGTGAAATACAATGAATAAACATTAGAAAGAAAATCTTGACATTAATTAGTACTCAATGAAGCACATAAAATTACACACAGTGATGCTGTATATTGTTTTCTATTAGTTGAACCAAAAGAATAAAAGAAAAACAACACATTAGACTTCCAAAATTCAAGTAATTTCTTGTGTGATAAACCTATCAATTTACCCTCTGTTTTGTAAGTATTGTTCACTGTTTCTGCTTTACTGGTAGCATGCTGGCTCCCTCCACTCACTGTGCTATTCTGAATTACTTTAAATATATTTTTGCATTATCTTAAACAGCTTTGGTTGAGGTAATTAAGTCACATAGTCTAAGTACTCATCCGTTTTAATGAAAGGTCCCTGACTTATTTTACATACGAATGCATTTAAGCATCTGGCTCCCTTTCTCTATAAGTTACATTTCAGAGGATTCAGCTAACCATGGATTGAAAATATTCAGAAATTGAAGTTGTAATTTATTGTCATTTGATGGGAACTTGATTCTAGGACTCCCACACATACACTGATAGCAAACTCTGGGTGATCAAATCCCCTATATGATATAGTGAAAGTGCATTCCTAAAACCAGCAGACATTCTTCTGTGTGTCTGAATTCATCTGGATTACTTATAACTGAAATCCCACGGAAATTCTTGTAGTCTTATAGTTCTGAATTGCTCAAGAAGTGATGTTAAAAAAAAAGAAATACAGAAATGTTCAATACTGACAATATTTTTTCTTTCAAGGAAACATGTTAAACAGATGTATGAAGGTATTTGTACCAAGAGAAACATGTGTGTAGCTTGAAATAATGAAATAATATATGTTATGTTATGTTATGCTATGCTATGTTATGTTTTATGTTATGTTATTGCAAAAATTAAATAACAATATATTTCTGGACCCAGCTGTAGCAGCTCTTCTCCTCAAAGGAACAAAGTTTAAGAAAATGAGTCTGGGAGTAAAGAAATGTTTTATTTAATGATCACAAATGGAGAAGGGAAAACCTTGCTAGCAAACCAGTTTCTGTGATCCAAGAGGCTTGGAGTGTCACAGATAGAAGCCAGAAAGAGCAAAGGAAAGAGATGGGATGTTAAAGGGGAACAGCATTTATGTTGTCTCTTTGCATTCTTTCTGGGGTACAGTGTTTATAGTTTGAAAGAAAACTTCTTCTGGTTGAATACTTCTTTGTCAATGTTCAACATATGTGCACACAGAGTTGAGTAGGATCTGACTCAAGGACCAAGGCAGCAAAAGACAACCACAATACGAAGACACAGACACCATGATAATCATTCAGTTCCATTCACCCAACAAACATCTGCAGATCCGAGTGATGAGCTGGTATTTTCATCAGAAACAAACTTTAGGTTCCTAGAAAGTAATCAAGTAGCCCATATTCCACAAGTGTAACCTTTAGCAAAGATAGGAGCAAAATAATAATATCTTACCTGCTCTTATGACCTCCAAAATTTAGTGGTTTTCAAGTGAACTAATAGCTAATGAGGTCAGAGAATTTGTATAGATTCTTCTCAAGGAATAAAATTTCATTATGAATGTTTATGTTTCTACTCTGACAGGCTGCCTCAATATGAGTTGATTTTGGGGTCCTGTAGAGGGCACTTTGTAGAACACGTTATTTTTCTTTAGGAATGGGAGTAGCTGAAATAATGATTGCACATGTTCACTTGAAATGTCTTGAATATCGATATGTTTGCAATGAAGTTCTACTTTCTCCTCAAAAGGATGAGCTATAAAACAGAACCAACCTGTTTTGTATACAGTGGGGAAGGGAGCCCAATGCCCTACCAACTTGACTTCCATCTGAAGGAGTTAAGAATAGGCCACCAAGTATGCTAATTTAAAATACACATAACTTACAACCAAGAGTTGGAGAAACAGCAATTACATGGTGGGGCTTTGTCCACCTGAAAAAACTATACTGTCCAAAGGATCTTGATTATCCCAAGTTTTTTCCTAGGGGCAATCATGAAGCAGAAAAAATTAAATTCCTACTTCAGAAAATAAGACAGGAGGTTAGCATCATGCTCAGTCTTGCTATAAGTTGTCTGTAGCCTACTCTGCCATCCATCTCTCTCCCAAGTAATTCATTCCATGTTATATTATCTATACTGTCCTACTCTTATCCACATAAGTGAATATAGAAGCTTCTAGAGTTTAATGATTTGTGGAATGTTTGCTTTTCTTTCCTGTAAATTTTGTATACACACAATTATTAGAGCATAGTCCTGATATAGGGTTATCTGAAATAGAAGAATTCACCAGATGATACAGAAACTAGCATGTAACACACTGGCCCTAATCAAATTCCTCATTTAAAAGCAACATTGATGGGTGGCAGTTAGGAATACATGAGCCAGGCCCTTTACCCCACCAAGGCAGCAAGCACAGAGGTGCTGGCCCTGGTGGTGGTCGTAGTGAGGGAGCCAGCCCCGAGGAGATGAGAGTTGATCCTGCCATTTGTGTGCCATGGAGTGAACATGGCATAGATGATGTTGACCTTCTCACTCCCCACTCCATGCCCCCTACCACCTCCAGCAGTCAAAAAAGCTGCCCACAGGGTTATGAGCTCAGGAGAGCTATCCTGACCCTCACCAGTTGTAGCACTCCAGAGAGCAGACCCTGCACCTCACCTGGACAGAACAGCAGACCTGACCCTGGTGACTGGGGCACAAATGAGCCAGATCTGAGGACAAGAGCATAGGAGAGCTGGTTCTACCTCTCATCTGGGGTGAGGTGGTCTGGATGCGATGGTGATGCCCTCCCTCTTCCCCCCTCTCCACTGGCAGTAGCCTGGAGAGTTGGCCGTGGGGTCATAAGAGCAGGAGAGCTCACCCTCCCCCCTCACTGGCTGTAGTACTCAGGAGATTGGGCCTCTCATGTTGACTGGGCAACACAGTGGAGCTGGCTCTGGAGGTGTGGGTGCAGGGAAGTCCTCCCCAAGGGCATGCGAGCAAGAGGGATGACCCTGGCAACTGCCTATGGTGATATAGTAGAAGTTAGGTCCCTTTGGTGAAATTGGTAAGCAGATTAGCATATGGCAGCACATAGGGAGGAACTTGGCATCCCTTTACTTGTTGATATGGACAGAGCCAATTGCGGCCAGACGATATGCCCTGTTGAAAGGGTGTTGCTGAGAAACCTTACAAGCCATGCAGATGAAGTCATTTGCTGTGAGAAGCAATAGCACTATGGGACATCGTGAGAAATCTTGTGAATCCTCGAGACCACGAAGGATCATGAGATAATGCAATAAATAAGCCAGAGACTCCATGTGGTTGTTCTCTTCCTCCTATCTTCACTGATTGAGAAGTCACACTGAAGAAGAGCACAACAAAGTACGCCATTAACATAATTTAGACTGCTATAGCCTAAGGCAAAAGCATAGCAGAAACCTGCTGAGAGAGAGTCTTTTAAAGGTTTCTGTCTGGAGTCCCCAGAGTGCCTGAAAAGTTAGTGAGGCAAGTGGAGGTAGAAAGCTGCTTGGAGAAGCTTTCGCCCTTGAGACTTACCCAGGCCAAAGACACTGTGGCTTGGAGGTTTCTTAGCAACGCCCTTCCAACAGGGCATATCATCTGGTTACAATTGGCTCCATCCATATCAACAAGTAAAGGGACACCAACTCTTCCCTATGTGCTGCCAGATGCTAATCTGAACTGCCTACCGATTTCACCAAAGAGACCTAACTTCTACCACCTGGTGGCATTGGGTGGCCTTGCCAGAGCAGTGCTGGAGAACTTGCCCTGGTCCCTGGTGGTGTGGATAAGGGAGCAGGACAGGCTGACCAACTCAGCCTAACTCAGACCCATTCCAGGGCTCTGAATTGCCCCACCCCAAAATCTATATCATCACTGAATGATTGGGAACATGTGAAAGGGCCAGTCCTGCTGTTCCAACATTATATAGGGCATGACACAGAGCAACAACAGGATAACCAGGAGGAGTCTCGATGGGAATCCAATATTGGTGGTGTCACAGAAGCCAAAGATCTCCAACCAGACCAATGACTCATTGCAATGAACACTTACAAGTGTGGACAGAGAGACATACTATGGGACACACTGTGACATACTAAAGTTTCCACAATGAGATGATGTCTATGCATTGTTCTTTGCTTGTTTGTTTGTGTTTTATTGAAGGGGGTAGAGGTTGCAAGGATGAAGGGCACATATGAGGAAGGGGAGATGAGGGACACTGGGGCACATGATGTCCAACTCACAAAGAATCCATAAAAAAGAAAGTAAGAAAGAAAAAAGAAAAGAAAGAAAGGAATATCGAAGTGTATGAAGCTACATTCACATTATTTCCACTGTTTTTCATTCAGATGAAATCAATACTAAATATGCATTTGGTGAGTACTCTTGAAGTGTCTTCATCAAAACATTACAGAAAGTATCAGTGTGTTACTGCCCACCCTCTCTTAAAGTTCTAGCAGCCAAATACAGGTCATTGATTTGCATAAGCTATTGGCAAGTGCACTACTGTGCAACACTGTTAGTCTTACTCTGTACCAAAGGGTGGTGATTCCCAACTTCCCAAATAAGAGATTTTAAGTTACTTGTTATATCACAGCAGTTCTTAGAGCAATCAGGCTGTTCTTAAATCTCCCTTCTCAATGTCACTGCTTCTACCACAATAGGATTTGATACTAATTGAAGTAATACAGAACTTTATTCAATAATGTTATTAATCAACTAATTGTAACTACAATGGTTCATTTAAGATGCCAGTTTGCTTGGATTAAAGGGCCTAGAGACTGCTGTGAATACAGCATTCTAGATAGGTCCATGACAGTGTTTCTGTAAGAGATGGCTGTGTGAGTCCAGGAACAGAGTGAGGAAAATTTGCCTTCCACTGAGTGGGCACCATGCAGTGAGTAGAAGCCCTGACAGAACAGAAAGGCAGAGAAAAGGAGAGTTCACACCTGCTCTCCTGAAGTTGAGATGCCGCTTTTCTCTTATCTTTTAATATCAGAACTGCTGACTGTCTAGCCTTTCCATTTTGGAACTTAAATAGAAGACTCCTTGATTCTATGACCTTTGACCTTGAACCAAGAGTCAAGTTATTGACCTCCCTGGTTCTGAGGATGACAAACTTGAACAGCCAAATGAAGATTCTTCCCTGATTCTACTGCTGAAACAGCATATAAGAGGACTTCTTAATCTCTTTCATCATGAGCTCATTTCCCCTAGAAAATTCCATCTGTATCATATTTCATTTGATTATCTATCTATCTATCTATCTATCTATCTATCTATCTATC
>CAJQZJ010008773.1:4749155-4780461 GCA_907164525.1 Lophiomys imhausi | reverse complement strand
AAGGTAAGAAGAAAAATTCTGGGAAATGTTTGTATAGTTAGAATTGCCAACATTAAAAGATTATTTTCTTCCTTCCTAGCTGACAATAACTCCACCTGAATCTGGAGCCAAGATGAATCTTGATCACTACCACTAAGGATTTTATATACCCACAGCCTATCTAAAGATTGGCCACCTGCCACTCCTGGAAGTTCATCTCATTTTAACAATCTCCTATAAGATGTTTTCCTAAATCATTTATCTCTGTATATAAGTCTAGATTTCTGACTTGAAATTATGAAACACAGGTTTGTTTTGCAAATGTAAACAAAATCCTTTTATAATGAATAGAGTTGTTGTAATTGTATTTATAAAGCTCACATTTCATATGTGTCTTAAACATAGATTCCTTTTCATATTTTTGAAGAATTGTGTAATGCATGCTACCACAAATGCTACTTTCAATGACTATAGAATCTTCATGTGCTTATAAATATTTGTGTATTCAACACAAATTAAAACAAAAAAGAAATGAAGGATATTTGTGATTTAATTAGAATATAAATCTAAATAAAATAATAAACACTAAATGCTAGTTCAATAAATTTCAAAAAATTAAATATAATGTCATAAGCAGTGTTTTTTTTAACTCCAAACAGAAAGATCAAATTAGGATGCAGTAAAAAGTTACTTATAGACACAAAACTAATAAGGGTGGAGGAGAAGGAAGACAAGGGAGACATGGCAAGACTGAGATTCACAGAAGCAAAGGACAAGATGTCTACTGTCATTCAGAAAGCATATTTAGGAACTCAAAGTTATCTTTACAAACATTTTCTACCAGTGTTATTTAAGCAGCACTACAAAACTACTCAGAGATGTTTTGAGTACTATGACAGACAATTTGAGCCTGATACATTCAGCAAAGAGAGCAAAACCAGGTTTTACTAGTTATTAGCTGCCCTCTTCTGCATTAAAGAATAGATTCTTCCATGACTTCTAAGTGTAAGTAAAATTTCACAAATGATAAAATTATGTGGTATATTTGTTTTTCTATCCCTTTAAAAGGTCTTCACAACATAAAATAATTTAAAGTTTGATCCATTGTAGTCCAAATTGAAAAAAAAATGCTGATTTTACAAATGTAAGGTCCAGACAATCACAAATATTCAGATATAAAAGGTTTTATACCCTACAAACAGGAGAAGATACATCTTCAGAATCAAAAGATAAAAAGACTTTAAATGTCTGCATTAGGTGTAAGAATGCAGAGGTAGTTCTCAGATCATTAATAATTGCAAATGTCAAATTACTACAACCTATGAAGATTATTCTAAACAAATGACTCTTTTATATGATGCAAGATGGAAACATCCATTCATCAAAGGTAAGCATGTCCTGGCACAGCTCTGAAGAATTAAACATATCTATAAATCTTTCTTCTCCAGAAATGTACCATGTTAAACTCCTACTATGCTCTATGAGTGTTTCACATAAATTACCACCCAATCTAATATATATCTTATATCTAAATCAAAAGAAGATGAATCTTGGAGAGCTAAAGTAGATTATTAAGGTCATACACCAACCCTTGGACTTAAAGTCATCATCTCAGGTAGACATTGCATGAAAGACACCTTAACCAAGCATATTTTGATTACTTTTGAGGTATTGGAAACTCCAAGACAGGAGTTTGAAAGTTACATTACCTGATTTTGAGGCCCTGTATTTATAACTATAAATACAGAACCTCAAATAGTTATAAGATATTATATGTAGTTATAAGACATTACAAAGGGCTACTTACATTCCGTACTTGGAGAAGGGGATATTTTCAGTTCCACTGCCCATCATCTAACCTCCCCTTCAGATCATTTCATATTCAAAGCTGAGGACAAATGGAAGGAAACATTTCATGAATTTTCAGAAGGTGAATGAGCTTGTGTTGGGAAAACAAAAGCAAAAGGTATGGAAGAACAATCCCATCTCCAACACCCTTCTCTATAGAGAAAACTATCCCTGGTATTCTGAAGAGCTGTTTGCCATTCCATTTGTATATTTCAATGTTATGATTTAAATGTACCTCCACAAATGTTATATGAAAGAAACTTAATAGTCAAATCTTTGGGAGGAATTGGGGTTAGATGAGGTTATGAAGTTAGACCCCCGTAAGGTAAGAGCAAGGGATTTCTAAGAACAGGACAGATAAGTGTATGTTCTCTGTATCTCATCCTGTGAGGATACCTTCCATCATATTAGAGACAGTAAGGGGGCATTACTGTGTGCTGGTACCCTGTTTTTGGATATTGCAACTTCTACAACCATGAACTGAACAAGCTTTTGTTGACTCTCATTTGTCTTTTCTGTAATATTTTGTGTGGTGACATAGAATGTTCCTAAGATGTCTAATAAATGCAGTTGTCTATTGCTCTCCATATTTTCAAAAATATTTATAGAACTCTATTAGAATAAAAAATGTGATTTCACCCAGCTGCATTGTGTTTTGCTATGTATGAATTGTAACCACTTCACCTTGTCCTCTTCTTGGTGCACACAAGCAGTTCCATGTCTTTTTAATTATTATAGACATTAATGCTTTTAACATATTTTGTTCTGTTTAATATTTTTCTTTGAAAACATTACTGCATTAATATGTATGGAATTTTCAAAAGAAATCGAAGTGTTCTCTAAAAACATAACAATTTTTATAGTTGATACAAGTAAAGAAATGTGCCCATTTTAAACTTTCTTCAACAACAGTGAGCTCTGTCAGTCAGTCCTGTTACTGGACATGCAACTTTATTGTGAGAATAAAATATTTTATTTTTGTTTATTTAAAATCTTTTTTGCTATGTATTAATCATTTCATTAGCTTTTAACTTTTCCTTAGCAAGTACAATGTGTATGCTATGTACAGTATGTTGTTTTTCAATCTGTTGATGTTATAAAATGGCTCCATTGAGTCATGGTATATTCATCACTGTACACTCACAATTGTTTGGCAGTCATATGAGGGCCAAGAGCCTCCTCATACACTAGGGGCCTACAAGGCAGCAGCTCTAGGGCAAAGTGTCTTATGGACAGGTAAAAAAGTCTACGTTCCTGTTCCCTTTGGTGCATTGGCTGTAGCATAGTTATGCTGTACTCTATGGCTAAAATCCGATTATAAGTGAACAGATGCCGTATGCATCCATCTGAGTCTGGGTTAGCTCACTCAGGATGAGCTTCTCTAGTTCCATCCATTTGGCTGCAAATTGTATGGTTTCATTGTTTCTGGTGGCTGAGTAGTATTCTGTAGAGAGCTGCGACGTGCCGCACCCTAAAGATGGTGCCAGTTTCCGCCTTCCACCAGCCCGATGGTGAGCGCTCTCGGTGGTAAACAAGTTCATATTTGGCTAAGACCGCTGATTTGGCTTGCTTCCACATACGTGGGCCTGTAAGATAGTACCACGTGGCTTTACCTGATTGGCTGTTCATATAGTATTTAGCCTGTGGGTTGGGTCTGCCCGATTATTCAGAAGACTGTTTTCAAGGGACCTGAATAAACTGCTTGAGAAGAGCTTTTGCGAGTTGTGTCGTTCTTGCTGGTCGAGGTCGATGCCACAAGTGGTGGCCCGTACGGGGAACCAGAAAAGACTCAGAACTCCTACAGTCAGGGGCAGTGCACTGGTAAGTTCCCGGGATAAATTGGGACAATAAAGTTTTGTGGAAATTGCGAACTAAATGTAAAGCTAAAGTTTTGCGGAAATTGAGAACTAAAGGTAAAGTTTCGCAGGAAACTGCGAACCAAAAGTAAACTTTTAATCATGGGATCATCTCAGTCACATGCAATTTTTCTGGCTCTTCAGGAGCTACTTTTAGCTAGGAAATTGAAACTTGAGAAGTCAACCCTAGAAAGATTTTTGAATGAATGCGACTCCGTGGCTCCGTGGTTTGCGGTGTCCGGGAATCTTATGGTATCCTGCTGGGACAAATTAGGCAGGGACTTGGATTTTGCTTGGGAGCAAGGTGCTCTGAAGCATGGAGTAAGACCGGTTTGGAAGATGGTGAGGAGTTGTTTAGAAGATCAGAGATGCTGTAATGCAATCAAGGAGGGAGAATCAGCCTTGGAACTGCTGCAAGGGGAAAGATCTGAGCAGGCAGACAGTGAAAAGGGAAGCAAAAAAGGCGAAAGATCTGAGCAGGCAGACAGTGAAAATGGAAGCAAAAAGAAGGTCCCTCTCTATCCCGATCTTAGAGATTTTAGAGATTTTGAGGACTCAGAGGGCACGGATTCTGAAGGGGAGCTACACGCTCTAATAGAACAGTTGGAGAGGACTGCTATTAGAAAAAGGGAAAAGAAAAGGGTAAAAGAGAAAGACACGTTGGCGGCAGTCAGTGTAAGTAAAGCCATTGCCGCGGCGCCTTCAGCCACATTGGCGGCGGTCGGTGTAAGTGAATCCGTTGCCGCGGCGCCTTCAACTCCCCCTCCATAACCAGAAGCCAGTTCAGATAGATCAGGCTGTTCAGTCCCTGAAAGTAGGGAGATCTTTCTGCCCGGGGATGTGGACACAAGTAAGAACAGAATTACAGTTTGCCTATCCGGTATACCAAGATCCACAAGGGAACAGGTACGAGGAACCGCTTGATTTTAAAGTAATTAAATCCCTTGCAGAGTCAGTTCGTACCTATGGCATTACTGCTTCTTTTACATTGGCTCAAGTAGAAGCATTAAGCAGACATTGTATGACCCCGAGTGATTGGAGTGGCCTGGCCCACGCCTGCTTAAGTCCAGGGCAATACTTAGACTGGAAAGCTTTCTTGATTGAGTATGCCACTCAGCAAGCAGCCATTAATCAGAGAAATGGAAATCCAGCCTGGGATAGAGATATGCTGCTTGGGCAGGGGAGATTTGCCAATCAGCAGACAGGATATCCCAATCAGGTTTATGAACAAATAAACCAGACAGCTATCAAGGCTTGGAAATCCCTTCCTAACAAAGGGGAGGTGAGTGGGAACTTAACTAAGATTCTACAGGGCCCCATGGAGCCCTTTTCAGACTTTGTGGCACGATTGGTGGAAGCGGCAGGGAAGATTTTTGGTGACCCAGATGCTGCTATGCCACTAATAAAACAGTTGGTCTATGAGCAATGCACCAAAGAGTGTAGAGCCGCTATCACCCCTTACAAGAACAAAGGGCTAGAAGCCTGGATGAAAGTGTGTAGAGAACTTGGAGGGCCATTAACTAATGCTGGTCTTGCTGCCACAATAGTACAGTTGACCAGAAAAGTTGGAGGAAGTCCAGGAGTTTGTTTTAAGTGTGGCAAGATGGGACACTTTAAAAGACAATCCCCCGAGGGAAGGAGTACAGAAAGTACAGGAAGTGCACAACGCCCCAGGCAGCCGAGGTTATGCCCAAAATGTAAGAAATGGAACCATTGGGCTAATGAATGCTGTTCAGTGACAGACATCCATGGCCAGCCTTTGACTCAAGGTTATGGTGGCGCTCGTCCAAAAAATGGACAGCGGGGCCCATGACCCCAGAGCCCACAAATATATGGGGCAGTAAAGAATCAGGACAAAGAACAGAATCAAGACAGATGGCCAACCCTCCGCCATCTGAGAGACTGTGGAGAGCCACTGCAGGCTCAGCAGGATTGGACCTCTGCTCCACCACCAGACTCGTATTAACACCCCAAATGGGGGTCCAGTTAATTGAAACAGATTTTAAAGGACCCCTTGAACCTGGTACAGTTGGTTTGCTGTTAGGGAGGTCATCATCATCCTTGAGAGGACTTATTGTCCATCCTGGGGTTATAGATCCAGATTATACAGGAGTGGTTAAGATTATGGTAGCCTCCCCCCATGGTATAACAGCTATCTTTCCTGGAGATAGAATTGCTCAGTTGGTCATTTTGCCGAGCTTACATGATCGCTATGCGGCAAGGGATCGAGAGAGAGGAAAAGATGGTTTTGGGTCCATGGGCACAGATCTGACTTTTCTCTCCTTGGATTTGGACCAACACCCCGTCTTGGAGTTAAAAGTTGATGGTAAAAGGATCCTGGGCCTTTTGGATACTGGGGCTGATAGGAGTATCATAGCAAAGAAAGACTGGCCTTCAGGTTGGCCCGTACAAGCCTCTTCTCAAACACTTCAAGGCCTGGGTTATGCTAAGACTCCAGATATGAGTGCAAGATTATTAAAGTGGCAGGACCAAGAAGGCCACTCAGGAGAAATACAGCCATATGTACTTGAGCTCCCTATCTCCCTTTGGGGAAGAGACCTTTTAAAAGCTATGGGATTTAAATTGAGTAATGACTATTCTGATTCAGCCCAACGTATGATGCGAGATATGGGATATGCTCCAGGCTTTGGAATAGGAAAATATTTGCAGGGGCGGAAGAGTCCCATATCTATGCAGCAAAGGCAAAAGAGACAGGGCCTGGGTTTTTCCTAGGGGCCACTGAGGAAGGCATTCCCATAACTTGGAAGACGGAGGACCCAGTATGGTTTCCTCAGTGGCCACTTTCCTCTGTAAAATTGAATGCAGCCAAAGAGTTGGTGGATGAACAGATGTCTTTAAAGCATATAAAGCCATCTGTATCTCCCTGGAATACACCTATCTTTGTCATTAAAAAGAAATCTGGAAAATGGAGACTGTTGCATGACCTGCGTGCCATAAATCAACAAATGCAGATCATGGGCCCAGTGCAACGCGGCTTGCCGCTTTTATCATCTTTGCCAGCCTCATGGCCCATAATAGTTATAGATATAAGGGATTGTTTTTTCTCCATCCCTTTGTGTGCCAAAGATAGTGAGAGATTTGCATTTACTGTTCCATCCTGTAACCATGAAGAACCTGATCAGCGGTTTGAATGAGTAGTATTACCTCAGGGCATGGCGAACAGCCCCACTATGTGCCAACTGTATGTGGGGGAAGCCATTGCTCCCTTGAGAAAGAATTTTCCAGATTTGAGATGTGTTCATTATATGGATGATATCTTACTGGCAGCTAAGAGTGAACAAATGTTAGATCAAGCCTATGAAGAATTAGTTCAATTATTAAAAAAGAAAAGGTTGTTTGTAGCTCCTGATAAGGTTCAAAAGGAAAATGTGGTTAATTATTTAGGAGTGAAGGTTGGACCTGAAAAAATAATACCTCAAAAGATTGAGATAAGAAAAGATAATTTAAAGACTCTAAATGATTTTCAAAGGTTGTTAGGAGATATCAATTGGGTAAGAGGCTATTTGAAGCTACCAAATTATGAAATAAGACCCCTATATGATATTTTGAAAGGTGATTCAGCACTTAATTCTCCTATGCAATTAACAGAAGATGCCAGAAAAGCTTTATGTAAAGTGGAAGAAAGGTTACCGAGTGCCTTCCTAAAGAGATGGCAGGAAGGACAGCCCATTGCATTGTGTATATTTGCCACCTATGATCAACCTACAGGATTGTTATGGCAGGACGGACCATTATTATGGACTTATTCAAAGATTTCTCAAAAAAAATCCATAGAACATTATCCCATTGCAGTTGCTGCTTTAGCCTTGAATGGTATCCAACAATGTTTGCAGTCTTTTGGAGTTGCTCCTGCCGGTATAATAGTGCCCTATTCCAGTCATCAAATTAAGATTTTGTGTGGCACTGTATGTAGATGATTGGGCAATATTGCAATGTAGCTTTGAAGGAGTGATTGATAACCATTATCCTAAGCATCCATTGCTATCACTTTTTAAGGAGCACCCAGTGATATTCCCTAAGGTTACTTCAGCAGTACCACTTCAAGGGTCACCAAATGTGTTTACTGATGGCTCAAAGACAGGCTGTGAAGCCTTTCCAGGGACTTCTACCAACATTTTTTAAAACAAAAAAGGAGGAACTGTAGAGAGCTGCGACGTGCCGCGCCCTAAAGATGGCGCCGGTTTCCACCTTCCACCAGCCCGATGGTGAGCGCTCTCGGTGGTAAACAAGTCCATATTTGGCTAAGACCGCTGATCTGGCTTGCTTCCGCATACGTGGGCCTGTAAGATAGCACCACGTGGCTTTACCTGATTGGCTGTTCATATAGTATTTAGCCTGTGGGTTGGGTCTGCCTGATTATTCGGAAGACTGTCTTCAATGGACCTGAATAAACTGCTTGAGAAGAGCTTTTGTGAGTTGCGTCGTTCTTGCTGGTTGAGGTCGATGCGACAATATTCCATTGTGTAGATGTACCACAGTTTCTTTATCCAAAGAGCACAAAAGCTTCTGCAGACCGGAGAAGATATTTAAGGCAGGATTCACGTGGACAGTGGGCTCGTATTCTCTCCTGTTCCTGACTCACTCAACAACATTTTCCTCGATTGGTGGAAAAACACACATCACAGTCTCATCAGAAAGTTTCATCCTCTGATATTGACCCATTTGGGGTTGGATTCTCCCTGAGAGTGGGGAGTGCTTAGATGCTGAGCTCCAGGACTTCAGGGCTTTGTAGGCCATAAGCATCTGAATAGGTGAGCCCCTTGGAAAACTTTCATATGTTAATTGGTCTGAAGACCATGAAAGAGACTTTAAGAAGACCATTCAGAGACTTTAAGAGACTTTAAAACTGAAAATTCTATGAAGACCAGCCATCCATCAGGACCCATGCTCAGAGAAAAATATCCTTTTGAGAAACCTTAGGTTAATGTTAAATGCTTGTATTATAGGTACTAAGATTATGAAATACCTCACATTCCACAAAACAAGAGAGGAGGCAGAAAACCCTGATTCATTACTCATTTCTCTTATTCAAATAAGCCCATTAAAGAAAGTTAGTTACAACTTAGATATCATCTATCAGACAAAAATTGACTTTATTTCTGTCTCTTAGTATATTAAATTGTGTAAAATATAGAATTTTCTACAACTTTTCCAGGAATAACCTTAGATATTGGATGAAGGGACGAATAATTTGAGGCATTAGTTGTGAGAGCTTAATGCATGCTTGTTCTGTACGCAATATATAAACTATATGTTAAGAATGTGTGGTAATGAAAAACTATACAAGTGAATTAAATGTCCCATGTGAGCCACAAATAAATCATATTTAAAAGTGAATACTTTCTTCCCTGGCCCTCCCATCATGGACAATGACATGATTTCAGGGAGCTGAGGCTTTCTGGTGCTTTGTGCTTTGGTTGGCTCATAGAGTCACCTGAAACTCAAATTTGACACTTCACAAATAGAAGTGAGATCAATGAAAGCCAGAATTGCAACAAGTAAAGTTTATAGTCATTTCTGTGATAACATCTAATGGGATAAATATTTATATTTGTGTGTATGTATTTTCTGAATATAAAATTAGTAATAATAAAGAAATGCACTTTTATAGGTTGAGGTGATGTTTGTTTGTTTCCGATGAATTCATTAGAATTTCTGAGATGTATTTAAAAGATGTATCTTTTAGTTTTTCTGGCAATAGACAAATTCACAGTTATCACAAAGAATACTGCCAGATTATATCATCAACTCCATGAGATTTTTCAGTCTGTTGCTTGTCTCTGAAGCCTTGTGTTTGCAAGCCTAGCCTTTAACAGCTGAGCAATCTCTCCAGCCTGTGACTTCCTACCAGACACGTGTCCTTCATCAGTTAGACTTACTGGACCCAGGTCTCTCAATACACTTTTTATTTTGGTAGAGATTAGACCCATGGCCTTGTACATCTAAACATTTACCATAGCACTGTTGGGTTTTTTCTACTTGGAGGTGATGTCAGCAGGGAGATGAGAGGAGTTGATATGGTTTCATTTGAGATTAAATAACAGGCAATAAAAGAATTTCCTTTATGACTATGCAAATTTCCTCTTATAAAAGGAAAAAACAAAAAAATAAAAACCAAAAATCTCTGAGAGTGGGAAATTCTCCCCTACATGATTCATGAAAAAAAAAAGAACCTTTGAAGAAAGGGGTAATATTTAATGTTGAATTTTTCTCTTGTCAACAAATGTTTTTCTTGTGTGTTTCTATTTAACTTCTACTATAACTCTATAAGGAAAAATTCCTATTATATTCTCCCATACTTGTCCCACTTGGCTCCAGTCCACCCACAAAATCTACTCTATTTATTTTACTCCCCAAGGAAGATCTATGTGTCTCCCCAATCTCTTTGCTATGCCTAACTTTTCTGGGTCTATGAATTATAGCCTAGTTATCTTTTATTTAATGGCTAATATCTTCATATGAGCAAATATATACCGTATTTACATTCAAGGACTGGGTTATCTCACTCATGATAGTTTTTTCTAGTTCCATCCATTTTCCTGCAAATTTCAGAATGGCATTGTTTTTTAAAGCTTGGTAATACTCCATTGTGTAAATGTACCACATTTTCTTTATCCATTCTTCTATTGAAGGACATCTAGATTGTTTCAAATCTATTATAAGTAGAGCAGCAATGAACAGGGTTGAGAAACTGTCTCTGTGGTAGGATGAAGCATCCTTTGTTTAAATGCCTAAGAGTGGTTTAGCTGTATCTTGAGGTAGATCCATTCCCATCTTTCTGAGGAATTGTCACAGTGATTTCCATAGTGACTGCATACCCTTCCACCAGCAATGAGGAGTGTTTCCCTTGTTCAACATCCTCACCAGCATGATCTATAATTTGTATCATTGATATTAGCGATTTTGACAAGTTCAAGATGGAATCCCTAAGTAGTTTTGTTTGGCATTTTCCTGATGGCTAAGGAAGTTAAACAGTTCCTTAAGTATTGGTTGGGTTGGTGTTTATATTTCTCTTTTAGTAATCTGTAGACTATCTTCCGGCACCAAAGAGATTTGGACATAGGGGCTAGTGACCCTAGCACCAGGCACTGAGATGTGATGACAAACTTCTCAAAGGAACTTAGAGTTATTGAAAAAGGCAACAAGGCAAGGGAACTCAACAAGATTGGACTGCTGGAACAGACACAGAGTTATGCTAGACAAACTAGAGTCAGGACAACTCTCTATCATTCATGATTTTTATGTAAGATCTGAAAATGAGTAGCTTATAATGCTACCAAAGGGGCAGGGGGGTTCATGTCTGGCCATTGTGTTCTTCATTTTCTGGGTCTCTGTTTTATGCTTCAATAAAGTTCAATCTGGGCAAGGTATTAAGAAGAAAGTAGCCAATGACAAACTGTGAGCCTAAAAAATCAAACAGATTGTCACTGAAATAATAAAAAAGTTTTGAGATTAGGCTCCACTCTTTATGAATCTTGACTTGGTTTCTCTCAGAAATTTGATATAATGTACTAGTTATTGTGAAAGGATTGCTCTGTCTTCTGCAAAACAAGAGAGTGCAAGGTGGAGCAAAGAAATTGCAGAGTAACTGTTGAGATTAATATGGTTTAAAAGAGACAGACCAGCCTTGCAGAATGGCTGGCCTAAGGCAGGAGAGGTCTCTTAGTGCTGGACTACTTACCCTGAGTTTGGTCATAGGCACACAAAAACAGAACAAAATACCTGGATTGTAAATTTCATTTTTACTGTATTTATTTCACTGAGTTCATGTGCGTGCAGATTCATGCATTGTGTGATTAATGAGGGAGTTAGCATCAGTACAGAGGGAGAGGACAATCTTAGAGATTAATTTCTCACCATCTCCTTTACTGAGTCAGAGCCATTCTTGTTTTGCTGCTGCACCAAGTATTCCAGGCTAGCTACCCTGTGAGCTCCAGGCAGATTCCATCATTTTGCTGTGTGTGTCCTGGGGTTACAGATACATGCCATCACATGTTGCTTTTTTACATGGCTGCAGGGATTGACCTTGACTTGTAAGGCTTACATTACAAGCCATCACCAGCTAAGCCACCCCCTCACCTTGAACCACAAATCTTAGAATAAAAGTTTCTTAACCATGGATTGGAAAGGTGAGTCAGTGTTTAAGAGCATGCACTGTACTTGCAGAGGACCTAGCTCTCACATAGGTGTCTTACAGCCACCTGTAACTCCAGTTACAGTGGACTCTGACAGCTGTGGCCTCCAGGAGCCCCTGTGGTCACATGCATATACCCATCCCCCACCTCACACACATAATGTAAAAGTTAATATATTTTTTAAGTTAGTCAGTCCTTGTCCTGTGCTTATTCTGAACTTTGTACCTTGGGTGACTTGTCCAGTTGGCTCCAGTTTTCTCAAGTGTAGGTAAAGTTCCTCACCAGAGAATACTCCTGTTTCAGGGGTAAAGTATTTCCTTCTAAATGCCTAGCTCTTTAGAAAACACAGGAAACCTAACACCCGATTGTAATGTGAATGAAGTTCCTTTTTTGAATTTAGAATCTTTAGCAAGAGCAGACAGAATTCCTTCTGGGGCTTAGATCTCCTTCCCTAGCGTGAGAACGGAATAGCAAATCACAGAATCACTGCATTATCATAACAATGAGGAACGCTGTGGAAATACGATACCATATATCTGTGTTTCTCAAGTATGGCATGAAGCAAGGAGAGCACTTAGCATTTCTGAGTGAGAGACATAATTTATCCTTCTGGATTCTAGTTATTCCTTTTCTTCCTTTCACAGGGAGGTCATTTAGTAAATGAAACCCAGCTGCTAAGAAAAGGGCAGAAGCCTGCAAAAAGAAAGAAAAAGAAGCAATTCTTTTCTTAATCCTTTATCCTTGGTGCTGTGACTAATGTTATTCTCTGACTTCGTGTTCATATCATTTTTCCTAGCATCTGATATTTGAGGGATGCACGCATGGGCGTGAGTATGGAATGGGTGATATGTTATAACGCTCCTGTGAGGAAATGTGTGATGATGGCTGTTTTTTAAGTTGGTTGAACAACACTGTACAGAACAGAACTTCTGATTTAACTACCAGCTGTTTCTATGAACTTCTTCCCTTACAAACTTTCACAATCGATAGCAGTTCTGGGAGTGAGTTAATCTGTAAAAGGAAATCTGGTCTCATGTGGATAAAAAATGTGCAAAACTGTGTGCAAAAAATAAAAAATAAAGCACCCTCAAAAATGTGTACTGTAGGGCCAGTCCTCATGGATAAGGTAGGCCACTTCCCAGAGTGTTTGAACACGGAGAATAACTTATTTTAATGATAGCTTTGGTGTCTCACAAATTGATTAGGTATTTTACATATTAAGCTAAGAAATCTTAGAAGGTTGAAAATGTTGATTAAAATTTGTTTCTAAAGGATATAAATGGCAGAGTGAATTACATCCTGCCTTGCTATCCTGTGACAGCTACTTGGGAGACCAATTTGAATACTTGAGTCAATTGACATTGTTGTATTTGCATGAAATGATGGCCGCTATCTAAAAGGTAGAATGTTTACCGCCTTGAACAGTCAGGTAAGGATGCACTTGAAGGTGTGTACAGTGAGAGCTGTCACCTGCAGTGTGCTCCTGGGATGCCCAGCAGTTCTCTGATTGATGAGCATGCCCTCCGCTGTGCTTGGAAAATGGCAAAATGTTGTGTAGGGAAACTGATGGAGAGGGAGTAGTTCAATCCACTTCCAATTTTCACTGAAATTGGTCCTTATGGTATTTTTAATTCACATCTGGAGGAAAATAAATGTGGCCACAATTATTAACACATTCTGGAAGAAATAAGTCAAGAGCCACTTAGATTGCGCAGGTGCCTGCTATCAAAATCTCAGCAGAGGCTCATGTTTCGACACCACAGGTGGGCTGTGGCTAAGAACAAGAGAGATGTGCATGAGAAAGATGGTTAACTACAGAATGTTAATTTTGCAGAAAGGAAATCAGTGATTGAGATTAGAGGAATCCACTTGAATGTGCACTGAGAGACAGCAAAGGAGAGCCGGGAAACCAAAAATCTGTTTTACAAGAGACCCTAAAGGGTTAGTGGAGAACAATGAATTCTTGGGGTTTTTGCTGTTGTTTCCTCGTTTGTTTGTTTCCAGATGGATTGAAATTGACTAGTCCACCTCCCTGTTTGATCATTACCCTGTATTAATATGCATGTGCTTATTAAATAAAATAATTTTGAATATAAAGCTACTTACTACGAACCTGGGAGAATCTCTCTCTCTCTCTCTCTCTCTCTCTCTCTCTCTCTCGTGTGTGTGTGTGTGTGTGTGTGTGTGTGTGTGTGTGTGTGTGTGTGTGTTTGTGTGTAGACAGAGAAAGGTCTTCTTATGATTGGAAATTATCGTTAAAATATGGCTAGATGACTTAGCTGAAAATGTTTATCTTTTTCTCTGGCAGTGAAAATCAGTTTTGAATTCATCATCTGATTTCTAGTTATTGTGTCTTTTATTTAAGGTGAACCAAGTTGATCTCTCTCTTGAAAGGAATTATTTAAAATATTTCAGTATCTTGGCCAAATATATTCTGGCACCGTTTCCTAACAGGTATCCATAGGGTCTCAAACACTCACTGCCAAACAGATGTAGTAGAATCCAAGCAATGATCTTCTAGTAATAACATCTGCTGCGTTCAGAGTTCTCTGAGTTGGGGCTTCTTCATAAAGGTATATATTTTCTCAGACATTTTCAGTACTCAAGTTTTGTTTCTCCATATCAATTTTAAGCATACCACACAAGGGAGATATACAGGCCTGTGAGATAGAAAAGAACAAGGCTATGGACCTAATGGCTAAGACACCACCATCAGGATCATTGGATGTGGAAGCTCTCCATTGACTACATAGCCCTTTGAGAACAAAAGTGCTTAAGATCTTTAGTGAATCCCATCTTCACAGAATATATCACTATTTTCTGATAAATAAGTATCTTCTCCCTAAAGGGAATTTGAAGGTGTAATTCTGTTTCTTCAAGTGCCTACAAAGCTAATATAATCATATGCATTATATGCAAAATCTGTAAACTTCCCAGAGGATAGAATATATCTACAGTGACGTCTAATGAGGAAATCTAGAGAGACTCTTCAAACAAAGAACCATTGCTGAGAGGGTAGAGATGTGAGATCTAATTAATGGAGTCAATTTTATAGCAGAGAAACAGCTTAATAGGCTTCCAGTGCCTCACTAAATTAAATTGAATAATTAATGTGATATAATTTAAAAGGTAGGGCTAGAAGAATACTACATTTCATGATTGTCTACATAATAATTTTATTAAAATATAACATCCATACTATAAAATGTATTCATTTATTTAAAGGATGAAATTTAGTGCCTTTTACTTTATTTAGACTTATGTAAGTATCAACATTATTTAATCATGCTATTTTTAAAAATTAATTGTGAAGTCAGCGGTTTCTATATAAGCATAATGGTCAGGAGCTTAGTCAACTATTTATTCTTATTGCAGCTTTGTTTTGTATGACTGAAATGATATGTTGTCAGTGAAGTGATGGGCATCAGTGAGGTGGAGCAGCCATGACTTCAGGCCCTGGCAATTAGTAGCTGCTTTTTAGCTGAGCGTTGACTAGTACAAAAGAACAGGAAGCAAATAAATCTGAGAGTCGAACTTTCCAAGATGGGGATAAAGGATTTGAGTAGGCCTGGTCTAAGCATGGATGCTGAATGCCAGAAAGAAGCCCAGAGAACCCAGAGCATGTGCCCCAGTGGGAGGAGAGGCTGCGAAAGGGATCTGGGAAGATGCCAAGGGCTGAGACACTAGGGACTAGCAAGCAGGGCACGAAAAAAGACTGTAGATCTAAATCCACTGGAAAATCATCAGACGACTCCAAACATAAGGTCTTACCTCTGTATTTTACTATGTAAAAACGTGAATTTATGGAGACAAGAAGAGGAGCAGGAGGAACACTCAGAACTTCTGCATCAAAGGCTTGAGTTAGGAAGGCAGCAGTAGACAGGAAGAGGAGAAACTACCCTGATTTGACTATGTACTTCCACAACTAAAGACAATGACTCACCCTTTACCAAACCTCATCAGTACCCAGTAATTCATCAAGGATAAGTAGCGCCCTCTGCCATCCATGACTAATGGTCAATGGGCTCATATTGTACTGACCAATGTAGGCAGTCACACCCACTGTGAGTTCATGATTGCAATGACTATGTCATGCCCAGATGATAGGCTCTATCAGCCCTTCTCCATACCATCTAGATCCTGTCCTGTCAGCACCTTCTTCTGCAATGTTTCCCGAGCCCAAGAGAGGGTGGAGGAATGCAATAATGTTTTGAATATGTTTTCCAATGAGTTCCTATTCTTCTATCAGATATCATTTTCTCCTCACCTTTACCAATACTTCTCATAGCTCATGGGGTAGTATCTCATTGTACCTTTTATTTGTATTTCCCTGATGATTATCAAATTTGACCAACTTCTTACATCAACTAGCTGTTCCTGTATCTGTGAAAAAAATATTATTACAAATTCCCCATTGTTAGTTGTGTTACTCATTTTCTGACTATTGAGTTTTGAGGATTCCTGTAAAAAAATATATAGCTAATTAAGCTATTTACCCAGTATTTATGTTATTGTTAATTGGTTCGGCAGTCATTAATCTTTAAGGAGCCATTACAAATGAGTACACAGACACCATGTGGATTTTAACAAGCCTTGGCCTGAATTGTGCAATCCTGTCCCATTTAAACTAGCTCTTAATTCTATTACCCAAATATGACCCCATATATACATACATATGTCCCCTTGGACTGCCACTCTCCACTATATGCTGATGTTTCTGGCCTTGTGGAATGAGGTTCCTTTTTCTAACCCATGGTATGCGTCCTCTTTCCTGCTGCTCCTGGCTGGAATATATGAATCCTCTGTCTAAAGCACAGGCTTCCTGCTCTAATCACAGGAAGTCCCACCTTTCTCTGTCTTTGCCCAATCTCAGGCCTCAGTATTTATTTAAGCAATCAGCATCAATGTAAGTAACAGACAGCAAACAGGACCAATTAACATTTAGAATGCTTAACACTACCCCAACAGATTCCTTATATATTTCACATACTAAACCACTTATCAGATGTATGAAGATTGCCTTTTCACTTTGTTAACTGTTTTCTTTGCTGCCCACAAGCTTTTATATTAGATGCCATTCAATTTTTTTCTTTTCTTTTTGTTTTTGTCCTGAGGTTTGGAGACTCTAGCCAACAAATGCTTTTCCATGCCAATGGTAAGGAGTTTTATGGTTTTATTTACAAACAAGCCTTTAATCAATTTCAATTACAGTCCTTATTTGTTGCTAGATAAGGGTGAATGTTCATTTTTCTGTTCTCTGTGCACAGTTTCCACCACTAACACTGATGGAAGAGACTACCTTTTCATAGTGTTGTTTTTGGCATCCTTGCCCAAGGTTAAGTGGCCCTAAATGTATAAATTTATATTTGTACTGTTTATTCTATTCCATTGATATATGTGTTGGATGCCACTTTTCACACAAGTTTTATTCTTGAACTGGAAATATGAAGCAGAGAGATAACAAAAAGAAAGTGAGACAATGTTACCAACCTGCAAAGACTGCCCACAGATGCCATACTTCCACCATGGCTGAAATTCCTAAACCTCCCCCTAATTTTACCACCAATTGCAGTCAAATATTCAAATATGTGAGACTTTAAATAGCAACAAGTTAGCTTCATCTCTTTTATTCTGAATGTCTTTTCTTTCTTTTTCTTATCTAGTTGCTCTGGCTAGGACTCGCAGTACTATGTTGAATAAAAATGAATAGCGTGAGAAGTTATGTCTCATTCCTGATTATAGAAGAAAATATTTTACCTTTTCATTAATGAGTATAATGAACAGTGCCTTTGAAATATTAGAATGTCTTCAATGAACTATGAAATAATGTACAGTCTGCTGTCAAACAGCTCTGAGCCTAGTAAGTGAAAATGTGAACAAGGACAATATGTAACATAGTTACAGTGATCCTGGTGATAACCACCATCTACTGAACTCTTACCATAAGTCATGAAACACTCAAATATATGTATCTATAATATGTATATTATATACTTTTGGTACATATATATGTATATTTTTTCTCTTTGATAGTTTAGAAATAATTTAGGGGCGGCGGAAGATGGCGGCGAACTGCACGGACGCATTTTGAATGTGGGAGAGAAGAGCCATAGAGAACACAAAGTTGTGGGACACTGTGCAAAAACCGGAGGGTCTGGTCCCTCCGGGAACATGCACAGCTCCCAAGGGACTGTTAAAAGTCCCAGGGCAAGGCTTTGCCCCATCTCTCGCAGACACGGAAGCCACTAAATCCGGGATTCGGGAACTCCCATTTGGAGAGGCAACTGATAAGATCGATCCCAACACAGAGCAGGCAAACTCAAAGGCCACATGGCGATCGCCCACTAGCCAACTGGGCTTCCCATACCTCAGGAAGACCTTATAGCTATTTAGGAAATTTTGCAGAATAGTTGAAGTTTGTGGTTTTTTTTTTTGTTTGTTTGTTTGATTGTTTGTTTGATTTTTCAAGACGTAGAAAAAGGGCGCTCAACGGGAGATCCACAGCCGCTTGAGTGGGAGCGGAAGGTGGGCGGGCAGAGCAGTTGGGGAGGGAAGGCGGGAGGAGCTGAAGCTCTGCCCACCCACGGCAAAGCAGCTAAGACGGGAGGCCTGTTCAGAAGGCGGGAGGGACCGAACGAAGCTCTGCCCACCCAAGGCGGAGCAGATAGGGAGGGAAGCGGCCAGGCCTGTGGCGGAGAAGCCTAGTGGGTAACCAAAAGCCAGGGGACCATAGCTGTATTTGGGTAAACCCAGACACATTAGGTGTGGAGACAGGCCCTGTCAGCCTCCCTGACGACAAACAAAGCCCACAAAATCTCTGCCAGGGCAAACAGGTCTATACCATTAGAACCATTGAAGGCTGATCACTCAGTGTGCAAAATAGAGAAGTCTGAACTGGGAGCAGTGTAACAATCCCGGACTATTACTCACTACCTGGGAATAGGCTGCACCAGCTCACAACGATTCAGGCTATTAAAACCACATTGACCCTGAGATCACCCTGTAAGCAAGGACAGATAGCCAAGCAATTCGACTCCTTCACCAAAGCATCCCCTGTGGACCCAAACACAGAAAACGACAAGAACAGACAGCTAAACACACACACATGGCCAAAGGTCCAAAAAAAAAAAAAAATAGAAATCAAGGAAATATGATTCCAACAAAGCAGAATTATCCTAGCTCATCCAATTCAGATGACCTCACACCAACAGAAACACATGAAAACGTTGACAATTCTGCATTATGGAAAGTGATAGAGTCCCTGCAAGAAGAACTTAAATCTATGAAGGAATTCAAAGAAGCCACAATTTTACAAGCCAAAACAATGAACAATACCATTAAAGAGCTCCAAGCCAAGGTGACAGAGCTTGAACAGGAAAAAGACAAAGCAATGAAAGATTTTCAGACAAAAACAAGTAAGCTGGAGAAGGAAATGTACAAAACAAACAATACCATACAAGACATGAAAATAGAAATAGAAACAATAAAGAAAACACAGTCAGAGTTAAAAGAGGAAGTGGAGAACCAAGGGAAGAGAACAAGAACTACGGATGTGAGTATCAACAATAGGATGCAAGAGATGGAAGACAGAATCTCAGGCATGGAAGATTTGATGGAAGAAATCAGTACAACATCCAAAGAAAACGAGAAGGCTAAAACATCTCTCACCCACAACATCCAAGAAATCAAGGACTCAATGAAAAGATGGAACCTAAGAATCATAGTCATAGAGGAAAGAGAAGACTCCCGACTCCAAGGTCCAGGAAATATCTTCAACAAAGTCATAGAAGAAAACTTCCCAAACCTGAAAAAAGAGATGCCAATAAAAATCCTAGAGGCTTACAGAACACCGAACAGATTAGATCAGAAAAGAAACTCCTCTCGCCACATAATAATTGAAACACCAAATGTACAGAACAAAGAAAGGATATTAAAAGCTGTAAGAGAAAAAGGCCAAGTCACATACAATGGCAGACCCATCAGAATTACACCTGACTTCTCCTCAGAAACTTTAAAAGCTAGAAGGGCCTGGACAGATATCCTACAAGTCCTGAGAAATCATAGGTGCCCAGCCAGACTACTATATCCAGCAAAACTCTCTATCAAAATAGATGGAGAAAACAAGATATTCCATGACAAAATCAAATTTAAACAATATCTCCCCACAAACCCAGCCCTACAGAAAATCCTAGAAGGAAAATTCCATCCCAGAGAAGAAAACTTCACCCAAGAAAACAAAGGGAATAGAAAACCCCTCAGCAACTAAACCAAAAGAGACACAGGACCATCACCTATACCAAACTAATGGGAAACAACAACCCCAGGTCACTAATATCCATCAACATCAATAGTCTCAACTCCCCAATAAAAAGACACAGATTTACAGAGTGCATCCACAAGCAAGACCCGTCCCTTTGCTGCGTACAAGAAACACATCTCACTACCAGAGATAGTCACTACCTCAGAGTAAAGGGCTGGGAAAAGGTTTTTCCAAGCAAATGGACCCAGAAAGCAAGCTGGAGTAGCCATCCTAATATCAAACAAAACAGACTTCCAACTGAAGTTAATGAAAAAAGACAAAGAAGGGCATTATATACTCATTAAAGGGAATATTCATCAAGAGGAAATCTCAATACTGAACATCTATGCCCCAAATACAAAGGCACCTACTTTTGTAAAAGAAACACTTCTAAAACTTAAATCGCACATCGATCACAACACATTAGTAGTGGGAGACTTCAACACCCCACTCACAACAATTGACAGATCATCAAGACTGAGGCCAAACAGAGAAATATTGAGTCTAACAGAGATCATGAAACAAATGGACCTAACAGACATCAACAGAACGTTTCACCCAAACACAAAGGAATACACCTTTTTCTCAGCACCCCAGGGAACCTTCTCCAAAATTGACCATATAGTTGGACACAAAGACAGCCTCAACAGATACAAGAAAATTGAAATAACCCCTTGTATCTTATCAGACCACCACGGAATAAAGCTGGTCTTCAACAGCAAAAGAATCAACAGAAAGCCTACACACACATGGATATTGAACAACTCTTTACTAGAGGACCACTGGGTCAGGGAAGTAATAAAGAAGGAAATCAAAGACTTCTTAAAATCCAAAGACAATGAAGACACAACATACCCACACCTATGGGATACAATAAAAGCTGTGCTACGAGGAAAGTTCATAGCACTAAGTGCATTCAAAAAGAAAATTGTGACAGCTCATATTAGTGAATTATCAGCTAAGCTGGGTGAGTTGGAAAAAAAAGAAGCAAACATGCCCAAGAGGAGCAGAAGGCAGGAAATCATCACACTTAGGGCTGAAATCAACAACTTAGAATCAAAAAGAACTATACAAAGAATCAATGAAACCAAGAGTTGGTTCTTCGAGAAAATCAACAAAATAGACAGACCCCTAGCCAAATTAACTAAAAGGCAAAGGGAAAGAACCCAAATCAACAAAATCAGAAATGAAAATGGAGAAATAACAACAGACATCGAGGAGATCCAGAAAATATTCGGGTCCTACTTTAAAAATCTATACTCCACCAAATTTGAAAACCTAAGCGAAATGGACAATTTCCTCGATACATTCCACCTACCAAAACTAAATCAAAATCAGATTAACAGCTTAAATAGCCCAATAACCCCTAAGAAAATAGAAACAGTCATTAATAATCTCCCAACCAAAAAAAGCCTAGGGCCAGATGGCTTTAGCACAGAATTCTACTGGACTTTCAAAGAGGAGCTAACATCATTACTCTTCAAATTTTCCACCACATAGAAAAAGAAAGAACACTGCCAAACTCATTCTATGAGGCCACTGTCATTCTGATTCCTAAAAATCACAAAGACCCAACAAAGAAAGAGAACTTCAGACCAATCTCCCTCATGAACATAGATGCAAAGATACTTAATAAAATACTAGCAAACCGAATTCAAGAACACATCAAAAATATCATACATCATGATCAAGTAGGCTTCATCCCAGGAATGCTGGGATGGTTCAATATACAAAAGTCTATCAATGTAATTCACCATATAAACAAGATGAAAGAAAAAAACCACATGATAATCTCGCTAGATGCAGAAAAAGTATTTGACAAAATCCAACACCCCTTCATGCTAAAAGTCCTGGAGAGAACGGGCATACAAGGGCCGTACCTAGAAATAATAAAGGCAATATACAGCAAGCCAGTGGCCAACATTAAATTAAATGGAGAGATGCTTGAAGCATTTCCTCTAAACTCAGGGACAAGACAAGGATGTCCACTTTCACCATATCTTGCTAGAGCAATAAGACAACTAAAGGAAATCAAAGGGATAAACATTGGAAATGAAGAAGTCAAATTATCCCTATTCGCAGATGATATGTTAGTATACATAAGCGACCCCAAAAACTCCACCAAAGAACTCTTACAGCTGATAAACAACTTCAGCAAGGTGGCTGGATACAAAATTAACTCAAAAAAATCAGAAGCCCTTCTTTATACAACAAACAATCATACTGAAAAAGAAATAAGGGAAACAACCCCCTTCACAATAGCCACAAACAATATAAAGTACCTGGGGGTAACTCTAACCAAGCATGTAAAGGACCTATATAACAAGAACTTCAAGCCCCTGAAGAAAGAAATGGAAGAGGCATTTAGAAGATGGAAAGATCTCCCGTGCTCATGGATAGGTAGGATCAACATAAAAAAAATGGCTATTCTACCAAAAGCAATATATAGATTCAATTTCAATTCCTATGAAAATTCCAACACAATTCTTTATAGACTTGGAAAAAGCTATACTCAACTTCATATGGAACAACAAAAAAACCCAGAATAGCTAAATCAATCCTGTACAATAAAAAAGCATCTGGAGGTATCACCATCCCAGATTTCAAGCTGTACTACTGAGCAATAATAATAAAAACAGCATGGTACTGGTATAGAAACAGACCAGTGGATCAATGGAATCGAATTGAAGACCCAAACATGGACTCACACACCTATGGCCAACTAATCTTTGACAAAGAAGCCAAAACTGCACAATGGAAGAAGGACAGCATCTTCAACAAATGGTGCTGGTCCAACTGGATGTCCACTTGTAAAAGAATGAAATTAGACCCATACCTATCACCTTGTACAAAATGTAATTCCAAGTGGATCAAAGACCTTAACATAAGGCCGGCCACACTAAAGATAATAGAAGAAAAAGTAGGAGAAACCCTCGAACTCATTGGCACAGGTGACAACTTCCTGAACAGAACACCAACAGCTCAGGACCTGAGATCAACAATCAATAAATGGGACCTCATGAAACTGAAAAGCTTCTGTAAGGCAAAAGACACTGTCATTCGAACAAAAAGGCAGCCTACAGACTGGGAGAAAATCTTCACCAACCCCACATCTGATAGAGGGCTATTATCTAAAATCTACAAAGAACTCAAGAAACTACATGCCAAGAAACCAAATAATCCAATCAAAAAATGGGAGACGGAGCTAAATAGAGAATTCACAAAGGAGGAATCCCTAATGGCCGAGAGTCACCTGAAGAAATGCTCAACATCCTTAATCATCAGAGAAATGCAACTCATACGACCCTGAGATTCCATCTCACACCTGTCAGAATGGCTAAGATAAAGAGCTCAAATGACAGCACATGCTGGCGAGGGTGTGGAGAAAGGGGAACCCTCCTCCATTGCTGATGAGAATACAGACTTGTGCAACCACTACGGAGGTCTGTCTGGAGATATCTTAGAAATCTAGGAACAACTTTGCCTCAGGACCCAGCCATACCACTTCTGGGTATACACCCAAAGGACACCTCACAGAGACATAGGGAAGTCTCCTCATCTATGTTCATAGCAGCCTTATTTGTAATAGCTAGAAACTGGAAACAACCCAGATGTCCCTCAACTGAAGAATGGATTAAAAAATTGTGGTACATCTATACAATGGAATACTACTCAGCTATCAGAAACAATGAAATCATGCAATTTGCAACCAAATGGATGGATCTAGAGAAGCTCATCCTGAGTGAGCTAACCCAGACTCAGAAGGATGCACATGGCATCTATTCACTTATAGTAGGATTTTAGCTATATCGTACAGGATATCTGTACTACAACCAACACACCAAAAGGAACATGGACATAAATTTCTTTTTTCTTTTCATTTCTTTTTCTTTTTGCTTTCCCTCTTTTTTCTCTTTCTTTTTCCTCTCTTTTTTTTTGTTGTTGTTCTTTGTTTTTGTGGGTTTGTGTGTCTGTTGGTTTTTTTTTTTTTAGTCTCCCCCCCCCCCCCCGCCACGAGACACCTTTCACTGGCAGTACTGCCTCGTAGACCCCCGGTGTATGAAGAGGCCCTCAGCCCTCATATGACTCCTGATCTGTGGTGAGAGACTGGTATGCAGGGACACTCCACCCCAGAGGATCAAGATGAAAGGGTCAGGGAGTAGAGCATGGGAGAGTGGGCCTGGGAAACAGGAAAAGAGGACAATATGTCAAGGATGCAACCTGTAGCAACAAACAAATAAATTTACTAATTAAAAAAAAAGCAGATAACAATGTTAATACACTGTAAATAAATTAAAAGACACAGCTGTTCAACCTGGTTTTATGAACCTCCAAGTGTCGAAAAAACGTAGAGCTAAGGTAAAATACAGGAGAAATGTGGTGCTAACCCATGCCTTTAACTTCAGCAGAGACGGGAGGAGCACCAAAGTGTTAGTGGACTTATAAATTCTAGAGTTACACGGAAAAGGGTGGTGAGGGTACACACCCTTAATCCCATTATTCAAGAAGAGTACACCTTTAACCCCAACACACTAGAGACAGAAACAGGCAGATCTCAGAGCTCAAGGTCAGCCTGATACAAAACAAACTCTAAATAAAGAAAAACTTTGATCCTGGAGTGGTGGAACACATCTTTAATCCCCTTAGATGGGAACCACAGGTATTGGATCCCAATATTTAGAATGCAGAGACACACACATAGGATTTGGAAGGACCTAAGTTTAAAAGCTACTTACAAAAAGCCCACACAACACAAACTAATTGTCCTTCGAGACCTCAAAATATATACACTAAAGCTGGTTTAGCTCCAAAATAACAAAATAATTTCTTCTTTAAACCACATTGAAAGATAACACTTTATATATTGTCAAAAACCAAATTTGCTTCAGGAGAAATATTACCTACCCCACCCCAAAAAAAGAGAGTGATTGTCCCTGAGTGAGGAATAGGGCAGGGCTCTGTTCTTATCATTCCAGGAGAATCAAAGCATCCATTCAAGGAACCCAGGGACAACTGGACAACGGAAACCTCAGTAGAAATCAGAATCAGACACCAAAAGAAGACGAGTGACCCAGATGATTCAGCCTGACAGACTCCCTCAATAGATGTCTCCATCAAAAGCCTACAACCACAACAACTCAATATCGCTAAGACCGTTCAGCCCTACACAATGCCCCAGCCAGAACCTCAGTAAAGCCTGGAAGTTCAGCTTCTGCCTACAAACTCCTTAGGTCATCTAAACAGCTGAGAACAGAGAGACTGAACATAAAAGGATTGTATAAACATTTTTAACCATTTTTCCATTTTGGTTTGGGCCCCAAACAGGTTTACTACGACCCAAATCAGCAGGAAGTCATTTTAAGAGAGCGACGTCCCATACCCAGAGGGTGGGGAGGGTGTTTCTCCGCCCCCCCCCTTTTCGGTTATTTGAAGGACAACTGAAAACACTATTATTTAGGGGAAGAGATTACAAGTTGTTAAATGGTCCTGTTTAATGGGTTTTGGAGGTTAGACCCAGGGTATTCCTTCTTTCCCTTTTCTGTATCCTTCTTTATCTCCTATGTAGGAATGCACGGACGAGAGAAAAATCGAGACACAGCACAGGAAGGATCAAGAAGAAAGGTCACATTATTGAATATGCCCTTATACCCTTGTATATTGATACAAAATTAATAGTATATTTGGCTAAAGTGGTATTGACCATTGTTTATTGTGCAAAAATAAGATTGTATTGGTCTAGGTCAGTATTGATATTTGTATATTGATACAAAACTAAGATTATAGTTGGCCACAATGGTATTGACCCTTGTATATGGACGCAATATTAAGATTGTATTGGGCCGCATAGGCATTGATCTTTGTATATTGATACAAAATTAAGAGTATATTTAGCCACATTTGAATAGATCTTTGTATATTGATGCAAAATTTAAGGTAACGCTTCCTAATGGTATCGTACTTAGAGATACTTAAAAATGAAATGTGAAGTTCTGGCCTCTTGATACCAACCATCTTAAACTGTTTAGGATAGTTAAGAAAAACAAACTCCTAGTCATGCATGCATGTCACCTTGTTAGCTACTAAGACAGTCTATCACAGATATTCTCTAAGCTACTCAGTAATCAAGTTGTTAAGAGACAAGCAACATTTGCTTATCTAAATACAAGAGATAGATAGGGCATCTTCAAAAACCCCAAGAGATCTGCAGAATATGGCATTCAAAGATGTGGTCTTAAATTAAGATTTTTTTTGATATCGTGACATATCAGCTCCTGACAGCAGCCCCTATTCTACTCCAAGTAGAAGAAAAGCATCGAAGAATCTCCAGTGTGAGATGGTTGAATTAGTGGCAAGCCTATCTCTTGGCATGTAAAAACTCCTTGCTTCAACTGCAGACAGACTGCTGTCCAAAAAGGACAAAACTTGGTAGCAGGGAAGTCGACAGCCTAGCTCTGCCAAGACAGGGTAGGTTAGTCCTTCACAATCCCTGCTCTACAATAAATGTCTGTCAGAGAAACAGGACCAAAAGGCTGAAGACTGATGCTGGAATGTATGGAGAGAAAATGGGAACTGTCCAGGTAGTCACTGGTTTGTCATTTCTTAGTATTGGAAGCTGCAGGCCCTGCACTTCCTATACAATCAGATATATTTATCCTTCTCAGCTCTCTGAGGTGATTGAAGAATAGACAGCTTGAGTCTCATAGCTAAATTTTGAGTTGTTTAGGAATCAAGAGGGCGTTCTAGATCTAAGAAGATGGTTATAATAGTGATGCAAGTTAGTATGAAAACTAAGTCAGTTATAGAACTGTAAACTCATGGAGATGGTTAGAAGGTAGAAGGTTAAAGTCAGGGGCCAAATATGTATGAACTGGACATTGGGAAGGTACACCGGGCCATTTAACTCTCATAAATGTGGCATATTTAATTCTGTTCTTTTGTATAGAATTTACTGTTATAAGAGAAAGAACCATTTGTTGGAATGAAAAGAGAAGCTTTGGGGGGGGGGTAGAGGGTGGAAGGGTGGGACAAGAAGGGGGAATAGGGAAGGGTTTGCGACTGAGATGTAACTTGAAAAAAAAATAAAGTACTTATTAAAAAAAAAAGAAATAATTTAAATAACAAAGCACGCAGAATGATCAGGCCCAAGGAATGCAGAGCATTGTGGTCAGAGAGTTTTTCACTGAAGAATTATCCCTCCTGAATAGGATTCTACAATTTTCTCAAAAACATCTGAAAATATACAAGTCAATCCATTTTACATTTTCCAGTACAATCACTTGTTGGCCCACATCAAAAGTGATTGGTTAATTTAAACATGCATTAAAGAAACAAACCAGAGTTCTGAGAGAAAGTTGAGTTGCTTTCCAGAGGAACTAGTATTTGTTTCTTCTCCTCATCAGCAAAAACTAATATACTTTCATATTATTTTTGGTGATTTACTACACATTCATACATACACACATACATGTATATATTTATCACTATTATAAATATTTATATATATAAATATAATATATATTGATATGTATAAATATATTCATATATTAATATATACATATACATATTAATAGAAGCATGTATATATTTATCACTGAGTTTAGATAGATAGATAGATAGATAGATAGATAGATAGATAGATAGAGGTGAATTTTATATCCTAAAAGAAAACTTTTATTTAAAAATCTTGAAATATACAGCTTTACGTACAATTTTTACTTTAAAAAGTTGATTTTGAAAACAATGTAGAAACTGTGGTCCAGGAAATCCAGGAAATTTAAATGATTATTCAAAGTCACAAATCAAATTAGCATTGAAGCTGTATTTGGAATTTTGTTCTTCTCACTCATACATTTCTAGAATTTGCTACTCAATTCTTTGTCCATTCACTAAATCATTTATTTGTCCACACACATATTAATCTATTCTTTAAATTTTTATTGAGCATTTAGTATATTTCTGTCTTGTGATTTTTTTCTTTGAGAGATATGAGTGAACATTTATTCATTCTATATAAGGTACCAATAGCTGACAATACATACATACATACATACATACATACATACATACATACATACATACATAAATACATAAATAAAGGATTTTTCTCAAGTGTCTTGGTGAACCAATGTGTTTATAGCTGTTACTTACAGGATCATGAGTGGGGAATTACTAATAGGAATATGAGTGACTCAGAATCAGCTGACTCACTGAAAAGCTTATTTCACCATTGGTAATAATTGACAAGAGCTACACCCATGGAGCTTTTTGGCCAATTTGTGGACTACTCAACTGAAGATAATATTTTCCCCTCCAGCAATCATTTCCTACTTCTATAAGCTAAAGGGACCTAGTGATTATTATAATGTTCTAAGCTTTCTGAGTCTTGCAAAGTTTTTGAGATCTTGAACCTCACATTATTTCTTTGTTGCTTGAGTCTTAGGAGTCTCCCCCCTCTTCCAGAATGGAATGTCTTTAATTAGAGAAGACAATATATTATACTTTCCCTTTCCCTTTGACCGTTCTATTCTTTCTACATTCTCTTGCATGATAACCTGATCCTGAATGGAATAATAGAGATTTTGTTTTGTTTTGTTTTGTCCATTGTGGCTAAGCACTGTGGCACTACCCTGTATGGAGAGTCAATTATTCTCAGCAGTTCGGCCAGTGATGTTCTTTGCAATAACCACCACCCACCACAAATGAAGTTTCTCTCCAAGATGGAACCTTAGAGCATTAGTTTACAGACTTAAACACGTATGATTAAACCAATGTGAAAGGCATATCGTTTCTATTTAACAAGATGATAACAGTACTTCCCTAGTGAACTCTATAAGCTCACCAGCTATATGTTTTATCCCTGGCTCACAGTATCAGACATGGTTTCTCTCATGTAGCGTGAGCTTTAAATCCAAATGGAAAACAGTTGGGTTACATCCATAACTGTCATGGCATTATTATACTAACAAGTATGTTTCCTCTTACATTAGCAGTAGAAGACATGGGCTATAATTAAGCTTGAGTGACAACAATAATTCTACTCCAGTAACCTATAAAGTATCTCCCAGTGGTACAAAAGTCAACTGGTAACAAAGAGGGTTCCAACTCATTCCTCATCAGATTTCCCCATATCCTTCAGCCTTGGCAAAAGGGGTTTCTCTGTAGTTCTGGTGTGCAACCACCTGCATTAGAGTCCTCACAAGCTGAGGCTCTCGGTGGTTGTCCTAGCAAACTAATCACTGTTAGGGAAGTAGCCCATTTTTGTCACTTGGATTTTTGTACATGATAGCTCCTAGGAATGCATTTTTCCATGCCATTTTAACATGGTATCATATTCTTTAATTGCATTTTTTTCTTTCCATTTTCCTTGATGCTTTTGCAATTTCATGGCACACCCAATGGCTAGCATTATATAATTAAACTTCTTGATAGGACCTAGGCAGACTCTCTGAAGATCCTTATGATTCATTTCAAGGAAGTATGAATTAGTCTTGAGACTGGGAAGCTAAGGGCATACAAAATCAACATCAGTGAGATTTAATTTAGAATAAAAATTCCCATCATTTGTGTCAATTGTTTCCTCAAATGAACAACTCTGAAGACAGAGCCATGGGTGAGGAGGATGCTACTTTACCTAGATTTCAGTAACAGTCATTTTTCCAGAAAAATTCTGACTTCTTACACAAGCTACATCCAGGTGTTGAAAGGGCTAAGACTATGTGAATAAATTCTACCCTTTATAACGGCCTTATAGTTTCTGGAATTTTGTTATAGCTCCAAGCAGTCTGTACTGTTTAAGGTTCACAAACATACATGGGCATCTCATTCAACCCCAAATAACTGTGTTTATAATTTGTGATTCTCACTCTTAGGTAAAACTCCATGTTAGTAGGTTTCAGTTTTGTCACAACACATCAACCCCTGGATGATCCCTCTCTTAGGACAAATACACAGGCATATACTTAAAGAAGATCACTGTCCAAACCTTGGACAAGCTTAGTCTGTTTCACTTGCACTGTTCCTTTCTAACATACATCATATGCTGCCTACTGTCCCAGTGCTTAGGAGAGTGTCATAATTTAATGTACAGTTAACTCCAATATTTGCTGGAAATTGAAAGCTTTATATATCAGTAGTGGACAAATGAAGGTATAAGTCAATATGGATCCTAAAGTTAACATGTGTGTCCTTATTTACAGATTGATCACCCATTGGAAGAGTGGCTGGGTTTGTCCCCATCCTTGGAGATCTCTTTCCTCCATAGCAAATGGCACAGTGAGTACTATCTATACTGTTCTCTCTTCTGTTTCATTTGCCTCTTTGCTGAACTTGTCAGGTTTCAAACCTTCCACAGAATCACAAGTACAACATTTCATCTTCTGTCTTTATTTCTTTCTTCTAAGAAGACTAGATAAACCCAAATCTTGACTTTTTGTAACCTAGACAGACTCCATTTTCTGTTTTCCCCTGTCTCTGAATGCTTTAGCATCTTCTGGAATCAATTTACATGTTGATCAAAAATCACTCAGAACTTCCAGAGCTTCCCCTTATTTGTAAATAGCATGTTTTACAATAGGGGTCAATCAAACCTAAGATCTATGACAAATCAATCTCTTGGTTTCTTTTTTTGTTTTGTATTGTTTTGTTTGTTTTATATTTAAGGTGTATCTTTTTTCCTAACATCTTCCCTTTTTAGTACAATTAAAAGCTCTTTTTCTTATAATAATAAAATATAAAACAATAAGAGCAATAAAGAAACAATTATGAAAATTATAAGGTATAACATACATTCCCAATGTCCAGCCCATATGTATTTGGCAACTAATAAGAATATTCTATTATCTATCTATCTCTATGAATTTAAAGTTCTATACCTAACTCAATTTCCATCCTAACTTGAATTACCAACTTAAAAACATCTCCTTAGGCCTACAGTATCCTTTTAATTCCTAAACAACTTAAAACTTAACTGTGAGACTATAACTATCTAGTCTTTTTTATTTATTTATTTTTTGCTTCAGGTTACATCTCCATCATATTGTCCTCTTTTCCCCTTCTCAGCCCCTCCATCCCACCCTCTACCTCCTAACCCTTCCATCCCACTCCTCTGGAGTGGAATGTCCCTATATAACAGTCCCCCACCCTGGTTCAGAAGTCATATGAGGGCCAAA
>CAJQZJ010008773.1:4734805-4748755 GCA_907164525.1 Lophiomys imhausi | reverse complement strand
GCCTCCTCATATATTGGGGGCCTACAAGGCAGTGCCACCAGTGAAAAGGGTCCCATTGCCAGGGAGAGAAAACTAAAAAAAAAAATACACACACAAACAAACAAACAAAAAGTCTATGTCCATGTTCCCTTTGGTGCGTTGGTTGTAGTATAGATATCCTGTATTATATAGCTAAAATCCTACTCTAAGTGAATAGATGCCATGTGCATCCATCTGAGTCTGGATTAGCTCACTCAGGATGAGCTTCTCTAGTTCCATCCATTTGGCCTCAAATTGCATGATTTCCTTGTTTCTGATAGCTGAGTAGTATTCCATTGTGTAGATGTACTACAGTTTTTTAATCCATTCTTCGGTTGAGGGACATCTGGGTTGTTTCCAGTTTCTAGTTATTACAAATAAAGCTGCTATGAACATAGATGAGGAAACTTCCTTGTGATTCGGTGAGGAGTCATTTGGATGTATAACCAGAAGTGGTATGGCTGGGTCCTGAGGCAGAGCTATTCCAAGTTTTCTAAGATATCTCCAGACAGACCTCCATAGTGGTTGCACAAGCCTGCACTTCCACCAGCAATGGAGGAGGGTTCCCCTTTCTCCACACCCTCACCAGCATGTGCTGTCATTTGAGCTCTTGATCTTAGCCATTCTGACAGGTGTGAGATGGAATCTCTGAGTCGTCTTGAGTTGCATTTCTCTGGTGATTAAGGATGTTGAGCATTTCTGCAAGTGTCTCTTGGCCTTTAGGAATTCCTCCTTTGTGAATTCTCTGTTTAGCTCTTTCCCCCATTTTTTAATTGGATTATTTGGTTTCTTGGCCTTTAATTTCTTGAGTTCTTTGTAAATATTGGATACTAGCCCTTTGTCAGATGTGGAGTTAGTAAAGATTTTTTCCCACACTGTAGGCTGCCATTTTGTTCAAATGACAGTGTCTTTTGACTTACAGAAGCTTTCAGTTTCATGAGGTCCCATTTATTGATTGTTGGTCTCAGGTCCTGAGCTGTTGGTGTTATGTTCAGGAAGTTGTCACCTGTGCCAATGATTTTGAGAGTATTTTCCCACTTTCTCTTCTAGTAGAAAAAAGCATATAGATGATATCTGCCACTTTAGCATCTGATTTGGTAGGAAAAGTAAAAAAAGGAAGAGATTAAGAATGACAATCCAATTCTTAATCTCATCCTTTTTTTTAACTTTTCCTACCAAATCAGATGATAAAGTGGCAGATATCATCTGTATGCTTTTTAAATTATATTATTACAATTGCTCCCTTACATGGGTATGTTATTTATGAGTATACAACTGAACCTCAGTTGCATGTGTTATCACCCACCTACAACAAAAGCCACGCTACAACCAACATAGCCTGCCTATGATTTTATCCCCTATATGCTACCTTGAAAGACTACTATATATTCTCTATTCTTGACCTTCTAGGGTGCATTACCCTACCAGATGGTGGGTCTCATTCATCACAGACACATTCTACCTTCACTGCAATGTAGGGACACCATTTTAGTCCTGAATTACCTATCCTTAGGATGATACCACCCCTCCATCCAAAAGAAAAATGGTTCTACAGAAGCCTACCTTGCAGAACCCATGAGTTTCTTGTTGTTTCTTACAGAAGAATGGGCAACATATAAACAGATGCACCACCAAAAACTCCACCTCAGATGTGTTACAGCCATGAAATCTGCATTCATGGAGATCTTTGTTCAGTTTGCAGCAGGGCTTACCCAAGACAGTCTCCTCTACAGAAATTTTTTTCCTGTTTATATAAACAGAGAGGGGTGTCTTGAGTATTGTACTTTTTGAGCTTCCAGAGTAAGGTAAGTGAATAAGCTAGCTTAGTATTATGAGCCTGTTTCCTATCCCTAGAAGGGAATGTTTGAATTAGGAAAAAGTGGTAACAAACCAATTCCAAATTATTTTCTAGGTACAAAAAGAAAATAAAATATTAAAGACCACCACCATCACCACCCTGGAGCTCATGTGCTCAAATGAGATGGGCAATACAGAAAAGTTCACAAGCAAATATATAGTATGTATCAATAGAAGTAAGAAGACAATTAGGTAAGTGAACACAATTGAATTTTTATTTTCAGGGGAAGCATTATATCTTATTTAGATTGACTAGGAAATATCTCATTGAGAATGTGACTTTTGAAAATGTTCCAAATGGAAGCAAAACAATGAGACTTGTAGACTCATGGGTATCAGGCAAATAGAATCACAAAGATGGAGAAAAGCAAAAAACTCAAGGCAGACATGTGACTTTGATAATTGTGGAAAAACACAGAAAACAAGATTCCCACAGTAACATATGTATGGGTAAATATAGTGGAAGAAATCATCAAATATGTCAGAAGGGCTGGTCCTGTGGTGCTCTGAATGTTAGAGTTCGTGTTCACTTATAAGAAAGTTGCCCATGGACAATAGTCCCCCTGTCCCCCCATTTATATTATACCATGCCACTGACCCTTTATAGAACACAGATTCACTTTTATCAGCAAAGCAGTCTGTCCCAGTTACAGAAAATAATAAAGTACATGACATTTCATTTTGTGAGCTGATAGTTCTATGAATGGCAGGGAATATTAACTTGAAAATAAAAGAAGCATGTAAAATTGATTGTGAATCTACTTCAGGACTTCAATAGCAGGAATGATGTGACTTTTTTTAGTTTTACCTTTGATGATAGCATGGAGATACATTGCTCAAAGTGGTAAAATAAATAACATTAAGGATATATCTTGAATGATTGAAAAATCAAAGCAAGTTGGCATTAAGTCTTAAATTTTCATGCCTTTATATATAAAAAGTGCTGGCAAAACTTAGTTCACATTATATTCCAACAAAATGAAATATGGCATTTTAATGAGAAATGTCATCTTAGTTGATAAAAGGACAACAAAAAAACTATAAAACCAGTCAACATCACTAAAGCTCCTCTCCCCATATCTAGTTTTTCATTTTGATGTATTTGTCAAGCCCTTTGGTTTCTTTTGGGAAGAAAGCATTATATGAGGAAGAAGCATTATTCAACATTTATTTATGGCTGTCATTCTTTTAAATATTGAACATATATAGAATGAAATGTTTGTCTCTATGTCTGCTGTTTTTAATAAAAATCTTTATAATAAGAAACTACATTTTTTTTCTGATTCTAGCTGCCTTTTATAAATAAATACCAGTCAAGCTTGGCTGATATCTGGAGAAGGCAACAGCACTCTACATAACTCCTTTATTTACAATTAAGTTAAGAAACAAAAATATTTCCCCTGCTACCTGGCAGGACAGTGGCCCTGATGTAGGCAAACTGTGTGCTTACTAGATTTTCTTTCAGTGTGAAGCACAATTGACAAGTTTTGTGGTGATTCCCAACAGGCAGGTGAAACTGGTAAATTGATGGTAAGTGATCTGGGTTCCCAATGGGGAGTTCATCTGTAATGGACAGGGCTCAGCATTGGCTCTAGAGCACTGTAGAAGGAGATGGATATGAGATTGAAGTAAAACAACTTTCTTGTAACAGGTCACACAGGATCTTGTGGCTGACTCCCCTTCTGATAATCTGCCCCATTAAAGCTGTGGGGTGATTTATACAGTCTAGTTTGCCACCAGGGAAATTTCATTTTCACCTATATAGCCAATGAGCTGATGCAGAGCATAAAATAGTCAAACAGGGGTTCACTTCTTCCTAAGATTTATGAAACTTGCAAAAAAGAAAATAAGTCTCCCTCTGCCCAATATTTCACATTTTCCTCTTATTTCAGTTCTCTAGCAAAAAATCACAACTGCTCTCATACAAAGGCCATGGTGGTCAGGTATGGATAAATGAATGAAATTATCTGGATGAAAAATTTCAGATTAAACCACAAAGCACACACACACACACACACACACACACACACACACACACACACACACACACGCACACACACATGCACACACACAATATATATATAGATAGATAGATAGATAGATAAATAAATACATAGATAGATAGATGATAGATAGATAGATGATAGGTAGATAGATAGATGCATTGCCTCTTATTCTCTTAAGCATCTGCAAATATGCAACAAAGATATGAGCTGTAAAAGCAAATATTCAGAGTGCCAGAGAACCCATAATTCTTTTTTTGAATAATTAGGCCAAAATTATGAAAATTATAAGGTAAAACATACTTTCCCAATGTCCAGTCCATACATATTTGGCAACTGATATTAATATTATATTATCCATCTATCTCCATGAGTTTAAAGTTCTATATCTAAGTTACTTTCCATATTAACTTGCATTACCAACTTAAAAACATCTTCTTAGACCTAGAACATCCTTTTATTTCCTAAACAACTTAAAATTTAACTGTGAGACTATAACTATATAGACTTCAACCATATTGGAGACCTGAGAAGGATAAATATATCTGAATATAAAGAAAGTGCAGACCCAGCTGCTTCCAACACTAAGAAATGACAGACAACTGGCTGCCTGGACAGTCCCCAATTTCTCTCCATGCATTGGAGCATCTATCTTCAGCCTCTTGGCCCAGTATCCCTGACAGACATTAATTGTAAAGCAAGAATTATGAAGGACTTGCCTACCCTGTCTTGGCAGAGCTAGGCTGTCGACTTGCCTGCTTCCATATATTTTAAATCTTGCTTATTTATGTATATGGTGTGTGTATGTGTACAGGGGTTGATATTGAACATCATCCTCAATCAATTTTCCATCCTCACCTTTTTTCTTTAGATAAGGTCTCTCAATGAACTTGGAGCCATCATTTTGGCTAGACTAGCTGCCAGCAAGCTCCTGGGCTCTGCCATCTTTGCTTCCTTGGACTGGAATTATAGACATGCCAACAAATCTGGCTTCTAAATGGACACTGGAAATCCTCAGTCAGTCCTTATTTGTGCACAGCAAACACTTTACCCACTGGGATATCTCTTCATCTCTCCAGTCTCAGTTAATATTTTACCATTTGTAGGTTTCTTTTTCAACTCCCTGTCTGATCTGGCAATCCCTCTGTTACAAAAACACACATCATGATACTACCCCACTCATGGAGCTGGAATACAACCATTGAGATGCTCCTACTTCCTACACTCACCGCTGAGTAGACACTATAACCTATGAAGATGGGATATTTTATTTAGTACACACCCCTCCATATGATGCTTAAGGAATGTAAACTTCATTCTGAAATAACTAGACAGAATGTAGACATTTATGAAAGGAAGTGATGAGAACAGATTTGTGTTCCTGAATGTTCGTTTGTTTTGTGGCGCAGACAAGGGTATTTATGAGATAGTGACAAATGGAAAAAAACAGCACTTGGATGATCATTTTAATAATCCAGGATATGAGGAATGGAGTTTCAACTATGGCAAGGGATTGATATTAAGGAGGTAGAAAAGGAAAAAAAATTACATTTTAAATCAAAACATTCAATATTTGGAGACAGAATCTACTCTTTCCCTCACTATTCATGTTTAATCAAAAATGTTCACTTAGGTTTCTGGTTTACATTTCCGAAAAGATAAGGGTAATATTTTCTTATATGGGGAAAATAAAGTGATATGAACAGAAGATACATTCACTTTTGAAAACACTGAACTTGAATTCTTCATTTGTGTCCTCTCCCCCCTCCCACCTCGCAGGAGTCTTCAAATGGATGGGACCGTGACACAATCCAGGGGAAACACATAATATGGGATAAGGGGACTGGAAGTCGAATTTAAGAAGAACAAGAATGCTAAATGACAAGGTGTGGGAAGAACAGTCAGAGCTGAGCTGTTTATTGGGATGCAGTAGAGTAGTCCGATGCAAAAGCAGATAGGGTCTAAAATCAGGCCAGGAACAAAGGTCTAATTATAATGGCATAGGTTACAGAAGACAATAGGTCCTTCTATCCTCTGTCATTATTAATGAGCTCTTCTCATGGGGTTTTACCCAGGAAAAGTTCATTCCTCTCATTTTTAATCTGCAACTTAGATCTATTGGGTAGCTGTTTAAGAAGAACTGATATTCATCAGTGAGCAAACAGCAATGACCAAAGATCAGGGAGGCTCACTGCTCTTCCCAGTTCCCAGCATGATATTTTCATAATAAGCCATTCTTGCTCTCATTTTCCATCTGAAAAATACAATTCATTGTAAATTGAAACAAATAAAGCCCTACATACTACAAATTGCATTCGAGGTGTTCAGTGATTTGCAGGCTGACAATATCGAGAGAGATTGTTTTTTATCAGCTTTGAAGGAAATATTCATCACCATTTTGGCAGCTTTGTCACTCAGATTTGGAAACAGCCTTTATATTTAACTGAGTACAAAAGACAGGAGCAAGCTCTTAAAATAAGGGTGTAGAAGTTGAATCATCTGAGTTTCTTCGCTCAGCCTCTTATATTAAACATAAAAAGCACTGAGTAACCCTGACCCGACGACGTCAATGTCAAGGCCAGGTTGTTGTCTCATGCCCTGTAAACATGTAGGTGGCGATTGTATTTTTCCTGAGGCAGAATATAGAAAATATCAAGTCATGCTAGTGACAAAGCTTGGTCCAGTTGAAGCTATTGCTTCACTACTCTTACCTTACTCAGTCTCAGGTAAGTAGAAAACGCTCTGAAGCCATTTCGCATCAGTCAGGTTTTACACCAAAGAAACTCACAAGTTCATAAGATGCATTTCTTTTTTTATGATTTATTTATTGTTTCTTCAAGTTACATCTCAATCACAATCCCCTCCCTACTCCCCCCTCCAGTCCCACCCTTCCACCCTCTTCCCCCTCAACCCCCCCATCCTCTACCCTTTATTTATTTTTTTTTTTTAGTTTAAGGTATATCTTTTTCCTCTGAACAGCTCCCCCTTTCAGTCCAAAAAATGGTTCGTTCTCTCTCTTATAACAATAAATACAATACAAAACAACAGAAATAAGTAGGCCACAATTATGAGAGTTATATGGCTTAGCATACATTCCCAATGTCCAGTCCATATGTATTTGGCACCTGACTTTAACATTCTACCATCTAACCATCTCCATGAGTTTAAAGTTCTATATCTAACTCTGCTTTCATACTAACTTGCCTCACGATTTTAAAAACATCTTCTTAGATCCAGAACACCCTCTTGGTTCCTAAACAACTCAAAATTTAACTATGAGACTCTAGCTATCTATTCTTCAACCACCTCAGAGACCTGAGAGGGATAAATATATCTGCTTATATAGGAAGTGCAGGGCCTGCAGCTTCCAAAACTAAAAAATGACATACCAGTGGCTGCCTGGACAGTTCCCATTTTCTCTCCATACATTACAGCATCAATCTTCAGCTGTTTGGCCCCATTTCTCTGACAGACATTGATTGTAGAGCAGGAATTATGAAGGACTTACCTACCCTGTCTTGGCAGAGCTAGGCTGTTGACTTGCCTGCTTCAATAAGATGCATTTCTTATATGCTGTTTACAAAGTGAGATTTTGTGTGAGAAGTCCACAGGAATGTTTTTAAAAAGATCAAAAATATACTGAGAAACTGGAAGCCTTTTCTCAATTCTACGGTTAATAGCAGCATATAGCTTTAACACAAAACATGAATTTTCCATTCATGCCAAATTGTAGTTTAGGCAAATATGAGAACAGGCACAGGTCATCTTCAGGGAAACAGAACTGTTCAATAGCGTTAGATAAAGGATTTCTGTGGATCCTGCACCTCTAAGAAAAAAAATCAGAAACAGTGCCTCATGCCAAGCTTAGAAGAACTCTGCCTGGCTCCCATCTATCACACCTGCTGCTGTTTATCCAGCAGGCTTAAACAACTCATTTTGCCAGCCAGTTTCCCACTGAGCAGCTACAAGCCCAAAGCATCCTGTCTTATTCAGGTATCTACTCCTCATATTCTTGCTTTAGCTGCCTAACTTTCAAATTGCTGAGTACTGAAGTAGAAGAAGATTTCTCAGGCTTTGCCTTCATGAAGACAAACAACTACTCATCATAACATTGAAATAAAAATATAGAATCATGTCAGTCCATTTCCAAGATTGCATATGTTTGGGGCAGCCAAAGAAGGGTTAAAATAATTGCTTCTACTATTGTGGTATTACTGTTATTATTGTTGTTGCTAAAGAAGGGAATGAGTCTGCAGATAAGGGAAATAACAGGTGCAGGAGATCTACATAAGGGCAGGTTTTATGAATTTCACTAAGTGCTTCTGTTCTCCCTCTAAAGTTCATGTTCAGCATGTTAAAAGTGGTCATGTGACTATGTTTCCTAATGAAAACTTGACAAATGCAGTACTTATGTCTCCATTTGCACTGGAAGTTTTAAAAGCTACATTGAGGGCCTTTTACTTTTACCTATCCTCCTGAACAACAACAACAGCAGCAATAATAATAATAATACAGAACCAAGAAGAGCAATTCCTTGTCACCTTGTCACCCTATCTCTGTATAACAAGGGCCTTGACAAAAGCATCCTTGTTTACTAATAATGAGCAAGGGATATTAGTGAATAATAAGCCTTTATTCATCTAAGCCATAAAAATTCTGTGACTATTCTTCCTATTTTTTACTGTTTTCATCATAGCATAATCGATTCTATCATGATTGACATGCTCATGGAGTATTAGAATAGTCAGGGACTGAATCCAAACTTCATAGTTGTGGCATATTTATTGATCTTCCATAGAAAGACTTGATAAAATGCATGCCCTCTCATGCATCCAATCACCTGGGGTTGGTGAACAGGGCAGTCAAGATGTGTACTTCATAAATGATATTCATGGCTAGTTGGTAATCTGACTTCAGAAGTCATGCATGGCTCTGCTATAAACATCCTCAGTTTAGATGCTACAGAGAAGAGTGACCTTGTCAAATTCTGTGATCACAGATAGATTTCCTCTACTACTCTTTAGTTTTGCATTTCGTTCCATGATGGTCTGAATTTGAAGTGTGTCTCACAGGCTCCTGTTTTGAATGTTTAACTTCTGGCTTGTAAAGATGCCTGGATGGATGTGGATGGGGGCTTTAAGGAGTCATACATGGTACATAAAAATGGACACTGATGACAGTCCTTCATGTTATGTGTGTCCTAGTTCAGGTAGTGGTCTCTGCTTCCTGGACCCCTATAGTGTAAGTACTTACTCTCACTCCAGCCATCAGGACAGAGACCCACTACCATGCCATCTCCATTAAGATGGACTGAGACCTCTGAAACTGTGAGCCTAGATGAATCTTCCCTACCTTAAGTTGATTTTGCCAGGTATTTGATCATAGCCCTGTGAAAATTAACTAACAAGATGTATAAAACTCAGGTCCAACCTTCCTTTGCATGTCAATTAATCTATCTGGGGGAATGTATTTCTGTTAATATTGAATGAAATACACACAAGCAACAACCAGACTATTTGCCTTAAATAACCAAAACAACCAAACTGCCTACCCTGATGAAATTGCAAGAGATTGCCTGTTTTTCACATATCAAACATTTGGAGATTAATGGATGAGTGGTACTGCTGAAGTCAGATTCCTTTACCTTTCTTCTTTAGTCCCAGGCATGTATTCTTCCATTTGAACCATCGTGGCTACTCAAAGGCTATTTCACTTTGTTACATCATCAGAGGAATGGAGGAAGGAAGGATGAGGCCTGGGGCTAGGAAGTGTACCTCATTTTTACTGATCAAGGTGTCGAGGTGTGGATACTCCCCAGAGCCAGGGAAAATTGGTGAAGCTGAGAAAATGTGACTTGGAATTTTTATGATGGATTTAGATGTGAAATAATTGTGGCTCTTGTCAGAAAAAAGGAAGAAGAAAATGAATGTAACATTTACCTTTCCATTGGTTTGTGTTCATGCCATCTTCTGAGATGAAAGCTGGTGTTCTCTTAGTGCACCTAGTAAATTGTGTATTGCCCAATTCTCAGCAAAGGTTAATCTAAGAGTGTAGAAATAGGATGCACTTTAGGACAGTGAAAATTGTTTATGGATTCTCTGCTGGGTGGTCATGACACCCTAGATATGTTTGTTTTATGAATTAAGACTCTCAGAATGAAGATCAAGAGTCCTTGACTGCATAGCATTTTTGAAAACCATAGGAATATACTCAATGAAAATGTGGCTCATTGATCCTGGTTCTTGTGAAGCACAACTGAGTGGCAGCATGTGCCAGGATTTGTATCCAGTTAAGCTTCAGTTTGCTTCAAGGATTTGCTCTTAGGTTATTGTTTGGCAGTTATTTGATTATGTTCTTAGGTAGCTATTCCTCAATGAGTTTCACTTTTATATGTGCATAATAAACTTGACAAATGGGCTTCCAAATAATTTAAATGATAGAAGATAACCAACATTCATTATCATTACTCAGATTCTTCACAAAGGCAAATCACCAAGAGCAACGGTTTCCCTTAGACAAGAAATGTTCAAAAGTTATATTTGTCAATAGTAAATTCTGACACAATGTTCCACCATGAATCTCATCTCTCTTCACCACTTCAAGCACTGTCCATAACTAGCAGGCAAAGAAAATTCTGAAAAATCTCTCTTATTTCTTTCAATTTCTCTGAGACTTAGCTATTGGGTTTCTAAGTGATTCTTTAAATTATTCTTTATGCCATAGTACTGTATAATTTATACAGAATACACTCCCCTGTCTTGTATTATTTAATTCTCCAAAGTGTTTGGAGAAAAGATTTTATTTGAAAGCACTGACACACAATGAAGCACCATTGTTACAGGGTCTTGCATCTTTAATAAAGATGCTTTCAAACAGCATTCCAGTAAATGAAACATATCTAAGAGTGACAAATTTTTATATATCCAAGGTGTGCTCTGACCAACTTGGGGATATAAAATATAATGTGATAAAGGAACCCAGAGATTTGTGTTTGATTTGATTTGCCTTTCTTTCATTCTTTTCTTCTAAGGAAGATTACTTACTTCTGAAACAATAATCATGAGAGTTTTAAGAAACGTCTCTGACAATGGCAAATAAATGCACCATTAAGCATGGAGACATTTAGTAGCATCATTCTACCTTCAATTTTGGGGGATGAAGATATATACACATGAACACATACATGCATATGCTACAATAAAGAAGGGGAAAGGGTTTATCAACTTGAATATTAGTAACATCTTCATTATTACAAGCTGCACTCAGAAAACATGCATGAAACAAAGAGAGGAGAATGCTTGAAGGACTTACTTCAGTCTGAGTAAAATTTATGGGGTGGTTTCAAATACCTTGAAGCAAAGTAGCTAGGGAAAGTAAATGGAATCACTGCTATCAGCATGGCAAGATAGAAACAAAACAAAAGAGCTTTTAAAATACATGCAATATCCCTTCCTGGTGATAAACATGGTGTAATGATATAGCTACAAATCAGTTTGTCTTCTCAATCTAGGGTGAATGACTGAGTATGATGGGAAATAATCATTTGATCCTTCATGTCTATTAAGAAAATGCAAGGCTTGTTTATAGAGAAAGTTCCTTTCTTTCTGGTAAAAACTGAAGGATATTGCATCTTTTCTCCTATGCAACCCCTGATGGGAAAACAAAGTGTAAAATGCCAAGTGGTACTGGCACTTACATCTCCTTTCTTTTTCAGGAAAATATTTAATGTTCTAAGTTTAGGCATCTTCTACTGATGTTGCCCATCACTTGGAAGAAGGACACATCCAGGAAGCAGTCTGGTAACTCACAAGGCAAATTTTGTGTTACAATAATGAATGTGTCAAAGAAGAGCTTGTATTTAATCTATTAGTGTTACTATAACAATACATTGTAAACTAAGTGACTTGGAATCATTGTGTGTAGAAGGTCCTGGTGTTCAAAGATAGGAATAGAGAAACCAGAATTGTTAAACACGAAGACTTTTATCTTCAACAGGAGAGATTTTGCACCTGTTCAGCCCTTGACTTGGAGTGGATGTTGTTTAATAGCATGGTGATCTTTTGTTATTTTGTAGAGACAGGCTTCACCTGAATTACCCTTATCCTGATCACTGTTTCTCAGTCAATAGAATTATCCTTACAAAAGAGCTCCCATGTACTTTGAAAAAGAGTGCATTTTTATGCTTATTATAGACTCTCCTCCCTAATCCCTTATCCTGATCATTGTTATTCAGTCAATAGAGCCAATTCTTTTATTTCCTTGTTCAACTTTTTTAAATGTTTATTTATTACTTCAAGTTACATCTCCATCACAGTCCCCTCTGTCCATCCCTCCTGGACCCTCTCACCCTTCCACCCTCTCACCCTTCTCCCACCTACTTACTCCTCTGGTGTGGGGTGTGCTACATATCAGCCCCCTTCAGTTCAGCAGCCATATGAGGGCTAAGAGCTTCCTCTTTCTGGTGGCCTACATGGCAGCTCCATTAGGGCAAAGTACTCCACTAACAAGTAACAAAGTCTATGTTCCTGTTCCTTTCAGTTTGTTAGTTGTAGGATAGTTATCCTGTACTATATAGCTAAAATTCAGTTATAAGTGAATAGATGCCATGTGCATCTTTCTAGAAGTCTAAGGTGCTTTCCAAAAGAGTTTCTATGTAGTCATGCCCTAAACTTTATTGTGATAATTGCAATGAGGAAACCTTTTCCCAAAATTGCATTGTGTTTAAATATGTAAAATACAAGCTGCTTCAGCCTTTGGGTCCTGTTTCTCTGACAGACATTTGTTGTAGAGCAGGGATGATGAAAGACTTACCTACCCTGTCTTGGCAGAGTTAGGCTGTCGACTTCCCTGCTACCAAGTTTTGTCCTTTTTGGACAGCAGTCTGTCTGCAGTTGGTGCAAGGGGTTTTTTCATGCCAAGAGATAGGCTTGCCACTAGTTCAACCATCTTACTGTGGAGGTTCTTCGATGCTTATCTTCTACTTGGAGTAGAATAGGGGGTGCTGTCAGGCGCTGATATGTCTCGATATCAAAAAAAAAGAAGAAGAAAAGAAAATCTTAATTTAAGATAACATCTTTGAATGCCATATTCTGCAGATCTCTTGGGGCGTGAAGACTGATGCAGGAATGTATGGAGAGAAAATGGGAACTGTCCAGGCAGTCATTGGTATGTCCTTTCTTAGTTTTGGAAGCTGCAGGCCCTGCACTTCCTATATAAGCAGATATATTTATCCCTCTCAGGTCTCTGAGGTGGTTGAAGAATAGACAGCTAGAGTCTCACAGTTAAATTTTGAGTTGTTTAGGAATCAAGAGGGTGTTATAGATCTAAGAAGATACTATTAAAAGTGTGTTGCAAGTTAATATGAATGTTGAGTCAGATATAGACCTTTAAACTCCTGGAGATGGTTAGATAGTAGAATGTTAAAGTCAGGGGCCAAATATGTATAAACTGGACATTGGGAAGGTATACTGGGCCATTTAACTCTCATAAATGTGGCATATTTATATCTGTTGTTTTGTATAATACTTACTGTTATAAGAGAAGGAACCATCTGTTGGACTGAAAGGGGAAACTTCTGGGGGGAAGAGGGTGGAAGGGCGGGATAGGGAGGGGTTTGTGACTGAGATGTAACTTGAAGAAAAAAAAATAAAGTATTTATAAAAAAAAAAAAAAGAACTCTAGTTCCAGAGAGTCTTAATATAACAATGTAAAACTCAGAGAATGTGAGGAATATGGTGGTTCAGTGGAGTTGAACCCCTCGAATTTGAAATTGTGAGGTACGTTTTGATCTTTTTAGTTAAATTTATATTATTCGTTTTAAATATATATAAAATGTACAGCTATATTTTCAACATAATATTTTTGGTGATCTTTTTTGAATTTCACACCATCTGTTACCTGATTACATTCACTTCACTTCGCGTCCTTTATGTTCCACACACCCTTGAGATATGCTTCTCCACAAAACAATAAAAAATAAAAAACAAGACCAATTTGTGTTATCTAATATTCACTGGAGGGTTTTCATACTCTTTGTGAACTACACCTTCAATAGAACTGAGTCCTTCTCCTC
>CAJQZJ010008773.1:4686233-4714805 GCA_907164525.1 Lophiomys imhausi | reverse complement strand
AAAAAAAAAATAAGAAGGTGCTAGGAGGAGGCTGATAATGGTCTTGGTCCTTGGCTGTTTGATTTGAGGATGCTCTAAGTAGATTGAGTAATGTTGGAAATGATAAATCTATGATTAGATTTCTTCATAAACACAGTATATGGAAAGATAAAGCTCTAATTGCCAGAAAGCAGTAGTCCATTACAGTGCTGGCAATTCATGCAGTGTCTGCTAATACGTGTTTTCTGGGTCTTCATCCTAAAAAAAAAAAAAAAAAAAAAAAGTCTAAGAAAATTCTTTACAGATCATGAAAGATTAATTTTCAGCTTGAAATGGAAACACAAAAACCCCAGGATAACTAAAATAATAATGCGTAATGATTTAAAAAAATACTATTAATGTCATCATCCCCACTTTCAAGTTGTACTATAAAGCTATAGCAATAAAAACACCATGGCATTGGCACACAAACAGACACGTTGATTAATGAAATCAAATTAGAGACCTGGACATAAATTCACACACGTATGAATGCATGATTGGTTTTTATAAAGAAGCAAGAAATGAACACTGGAGAAAAGATAGCATCTTCAACAGATGGTGCTGGTCAATCTGTGTGGATGCATGCAGAAAATGCAAATAATTCCATACCTATTTCCCAGAATAAAACTCAACTCTGAATGAATCAAAGATTTCAACATAAAACCAGGTACACTGAACCTGGTGAAAGAAATTGGGGAATAGCTTTGAACTCATTGGCACAGGAAAAGACTTGCAGAACAGACCACCATTATCATAGGCAGTAAGATCAGCAATTAATAAATGGGACCTAAGGAAACTGAGATGCTTCTGCATGGCAAAAAAACAAAAACGCAAGAAAACAAAACAAAAAACAACAACAAAAAACCCCACCGTCATTCAGACAAATTAGTAGCTGATAGAATGGGAAATTATTTTTACCAACTACATATATGATAGAGGACTAATTTCCAAAAGATATAAAGAACTCATGGAACTAGATATCAAGAAAACAAATACCCCAATTAAAAATAGATTACAAATCTAAACAGAAAGTTTTTAATTGAGGAAATTCAGTGTATGAAAAACATTTAAAGAAATGTTAAACATTCTTACCCCTCAGAAAAATACAAATAAAAACTATTTTAAGATTTAACCTTATATCTGTCAGAATGACTAAGTTCAATAACACAAGAGACAACTTATGCTGGTGAGGATGTGGCTCAAGGGGAACATTCCTCCCTTGCTAATGGGAGTGAAAACCTGTCCAACCACTATGAAAATTAATGTAATGGTTCCTCAGAATGATGGGAATCAATCTACCTAAAGGACATGTTGAGAAGGTTCCTGCATAAAGCCTTTACCCTTATTTTCCAGCATCTCTGTTACAGGAAGGTAATTTGAACACTACTTACAGTGTGAAATGTAAACAGCAAGCCAGCCATAAACTCTTTGATCTACAATAGTAGATATACTAGAGCAATAGTTGCATAAAACCTATGGGAGTAACCAACCAGTATCTGATTTGACTAGAGGTCTGCTCACATTGTTTGGTTGACCAAGAATCTGAGACTAGATGTCCAAGGGACATAGGGCCAAACAAAATAATCCTTGTCTGAAAAATAATTTTTAAAAATGTAGTGATAAAATGACTCCTAATGATATTCTGCTATGCTCAAAGATTAATGCCTTGTTCAGTCACCATCAACAAATGGGAACAAATATACAGACCACATAACCAGATAGTATGTAGAGAGTGAGGGACGTTGGAATAATCAGCCATAAATGTCTTCATTTAGGGAAGACTTCATCAAACATCTTCATCAAATCCCTCCCCTCAGGGATCAGGGAACCCTATGGAAGAGGAAGCAGAAAGAATGTAAAAAAACAGAGGGAATAGTGGACACACACACACACACACACACACACACACACACACACACTAATGCTGTCTAAGTCAACATTATCGAAACTCATTCTCTAAATCAACTTGAGCAAAACTCATGTGAACTTATAGAGACTTCTGAAGCAATATCTGCTGGACCTGCAGGGATTTGCACTAGATCTTCTACACATATATTATGGCTTTCAGCTCAGTGGTCTTACGGGACCCCTGAGTACGTGCACAAGTTGTCCCTGACTCTTGTGCCCCTCTTAGGCTCTTTTCCTTCTGTTGGTCCGTCTGTTCAATTTTAGTGTGATAGCTTTTGTTTTATCTTACTGTATTTTATTTTGTTTTATTTAAAAATGAATGAATGAATCTAGCCACTAGGGTAAAGGGTAACAAGGGACCTGTTATTTACATCCTGGAAGAGGAAAAATCCATTTTTTTTCCATTGTAATGAATGATACTGGGTATATCAACAACTCCAGGGAAGATCTTATGCTCAGGAGTAGTTGACTGACAATTAATGACCACCACAGGGTTTTGTTTTGGTTTGTTATTTTTTTTATGTGTGTTTATTTGGTTACAGTTTGATGGCTTTTTGTTTTAGGGTGATATTGTTTTTGTTGTTGCTGTTTTCCCTAGGTTTTGGGAGTTTTTGTGTATTTTTTCCTTTTATTGAACATAAATACTCTTACAATATACCCTGATTATAGTTTCTCCTCCCTCTCCTCCTCCCAGTTCCTTCCCTCCAGATCTATTCTCTTTCTGTCTCTCATTAAAAAGAACAGACTTGTAGGAAATAACAACCAAACAAGACAAAATGAAATACAAAATTCAGAGTACTACTCACTTTCACAAGCAGGAGTTCCATAAAAATACTAAATTAAAAGGTAGTAGCTAAACAAAGAATTTCTCTCTACAAATTGACATTGGGGCCCCATTGCTGAGGACAACACCACACACCTCATTGAAAAAGGAGAATTCAGTCTTTTACCTACATACAGACTTCACCTCTACATTCTAGATTCTTCAGTAGGAGAATGTACTCTTTGGTCTACCAAAAGAAAAATGTTGATACCAACCAAGTCATAAAACCTTTGTCCTAGAATCTGTCCTCTTTGCAAAATATGCTAATATAATGGTGGAACAGATTTTGGCTTGTTTTTTAAAAACAAACAAACAAACAAACATAAATTTGGGTGGTTAGGGTGGAGGGGAAGAATGTGATCAAAATATATTTATATTTTAAAAATGTTTTAAACACAAACAAAAAAAAGGTGAAATGTCCCTCTGTAAGTGGATCTATTTGAATGCTTTGTCACCAACCAGTGGCACTGTTTGGGAAGGTTGTGGTGTGTTTCAGAGGTGGTGCTTTCCTGAAAGAAGTGGGTCACAGGGAGGACTTTAAGGTATATATCTCAGTCTGGCATACTGTGTGCTCTCTGTTTCTTGATTATGGATCCAATGGGACTATCCATCCTGTCACTCTTGTTATTAGGGAGGGTTGTTTTATCACAAATTATAAGCCAGAATAAATCTTTCCTCCCTTCAATTGCCTCTTCAAGTATTTTATTACAATAATAAGAAAAGTAGTGAATGTAGGATATTCACTCTGAGAAGTGTGCTGTTGCTTTGATAAACTTGACCATGTGGGTTTTAGACTTTTGGAACTAGTTTGTGGGAGGAATGAGGAAGAGTTTGAAACTCTGAGCTAGAAAATCTCTCAAATTGAGTGAGCATAGCTTAATAGGCCTTTCTGTTTGGAGTTTGGACTGCCATAAGTCTAAGAGAAATGTGGATAGTGAAGGCTCAGTTCATGAAGTTTCAGAGGGTAACAAGCTTCTCTTTGTAAACTGTGCTACAGGCCACTCAGATTTATATTCTGATAAAGAATCAGGTTCCATTCTGACTTTTTCTCAAAAACTTGAATGAGTCTAGATTTAAAATATTGGACTAATGTATTTGATGACAAAATTTCAAAAGGTTTTGCAGTTGTTGGTTTGTTATTTCTCATTGTCTTAATTACTTTTCTATTGCTGTAAAGACAGTGCTACACAATGACCAAGCCAACTTAGAAAGAATTTATTGGGACTCCATAATCTTCAGGGACAGCAAGTTTTTCATAGTCCAAAATTCCTATGTGCTACTAGATGCTAAGATGAACTGTAAAAGACCTAACTTCTACCACAGACAAGTACAATTTGACTAGAGAAACAGTGAAAGCAAAACCCAAATGTTTACACATGGGTTCCAGTGCATGAATAGAATACAAAAAGTGAAGTAAATGTAATTCAGACATTTGTGGAGCTCCATAGAGAAACGCAGACACTCAAGAGGAGATGGAGCAAGAGGAGTCAGTCTGTGTCTATAGAAATTTTGATGGTGTGCTTTATAAGTCTTTCTAGTAACCTAGTAGTTCAACAATGACTTTAATGAAATCAGCCACATAGAGAACCAAAATTTAAAGGCCCTGAGGAATAATCAGACTCAAAATATTAGGAAAAATAGACCACATCCTGGCCCACACTTGTGGTGGAAACCTCCTCCCCCAACAGAGTCCAGCCAGATAAGAAAACCCCAACCCTGCTTGCACTGCCCAGTATAACACCAAATGCCTTTTCTCTCCTCTTCACTATATCCTGGCCCACACTTCAGGCAGAGCCTTTAACACAAACAGAGGCCAGGACAACATATTGGACCCATGGTAACTTATTTCAGGTGGGTATATGTATGCATTTATTAATGAATACTCATGTTGGAATATATATATATAGATTTAAAAAATATTTTTATTAATTCTTTGAAATTTTTTTTTTAAACATTTATTTATTTATTATGTATACAGTATTTGCTCTACATATATGCCCGGGCAGATCTCAATGTAGATGGCTGTGAGCCACCATGTGGTTGCTGGGAATTGAACTCAGAACCTTGGGAAGAACAGCCAGTGCTCTTAACCTCTGAGCCACCTCTCCAGCCCAGAAGATATTGTAGCTCTTTTATTTATTTTTTATTTCATTTCAAGTAAGCATTGGTGTTTTGTTTTCATGTATATCTGTGTGAGGGTGTCAGTTACAGACAGTTGTGAGCTGTCACGTGGGTGCCAGGAATTGAACCCAGGTCCTCTGGAAGAGTGGTCAGTGTTTTTAACCACTGAGCCATTTCTCCAGTAATTCTTTGAAATTTTTATTCAATGCATTTAGATCATATTCATCCCTCCCTCAACTCCTCCCACATTAATTTCCTTCCATATCTACCCAATTTTGAGGCTTTTAAAAAAATTTTTAAGCATGCTGCCTAATTTTTTTTCCATATACTCTCGGATGTGGGACTGTCCACTGGAGAATGGACAGACTACTAGAGGCCAAACCCTTAGTGAAAACTAATACTCCTTCTCCCAACAGCTATCACTTGCAAATAGCTCCTCAGCTGGGGGTAGGAATTCATGTCCACCATTTTTCTTTGACAATCTCTCTAACCCCATTTCCACAAAGATGCCAAGGCTTTTGGAAAAGGAGTGAAACAGATGTACCATTTAGGGCTGAGTACTCCACAGTCTCTTAATCTCTGCACCTTAATTATTTGTGGGCCTCTATTAATAACCACCTACATAAAGAAGAACTTTTCTGTTGAGGATTGAGAGAAGCAGTAGTCTATGGTTATAGTGAGAAGTCATTAGGAGTGAGTTTAAATACTATGTCCATTTGGCATAATAATAGTGGTCAGTTCTTTCCTAGAGCCTCTGGCATGCTAATAGTTCCAGGAATGGGTTTTGGTTCATTGAGTGGGCCTTAAATCCAATCAGAAAATACTTGGTTACTTCCATAACATTCATTACACTACTGTACCAATGGCCATATCTTGACAGGCCAGTCTCTATTTATTGCAGCTCACAGGGTTCCCAGCTGGGAAATACTGGTAATTACTATTCTCCTCCTCTACTAGGTATAGCATCTGTCATCACTATAAAGCTAAACAGTAATGATGACGTTTCCAGGTGAGTACCAACTTGATTTCTCTATGTTTTATTACTTTAATGTTGGTGTTTTCAGGAGTAGGGTCTTACCCTCAAATTTCTTTTTCTTTTTTTTTTTTTTTGGCTTTTCGAGACAGGGTTTCTCTGTATAGCCCTGGCTGTCCTGGACTCAATTTGTAGACCAGGCTGGCCTCGAACTCGCAAAGATCCTCCTGCCTCTACCTCCCAAGTGCTGGGATTAAAGGCGTGCGCCACCACCGCCCGGCATTACCCTCAAATTTCAAAGACTAACCAAGAGAAATAGCAATAGTATGCAACGTTTGGGGCTCTGTGAGATATAACTGGCCAACAACCCCAAAAGAAGTATGCTGCCATGCCAAATGTCCACAAGTTCCAGGCAGATCTTCATGCCCTTTTTAAGGACTGTGTCAGAATCCCCTAGATATTCACTAAATCTAACTTATATTAATCTAATTCCCTTTACATTATCCACTATCCTGACATATTTGTGTGTGTGTGTGTTTATATGTATGATGACTTACACAAATGCAGGAGACTTCTGAAGTAAGAAGAAGGCATTGGATACCATTGCAATGGAGTTATGAACCACCATGGGGGTGACAGGATCCAAACCTGGATCTTCTGTAAGAACAGTAAGTGCTCTTAACTGCTAAGCCATAACTCCAGCCTCCCAAAATAGGTTTTTTTAAATGTGTTAGCCAACATCTAGTGTCTAGTAAAAGAATCGTTGTTCTGCTATAAGGTATCTCTATTTAAACTATTTTTAATGTATGTATGTATCTTATGAATCTTCAATGGTAGTAGGCTTCCATATGATTTTATACTGTTATTTATCTCTCCCTATACTCCCTCTCTACCTTGTCACAGATTATAAAGAAAATGGCATAATTGAGCTGCTACCTATTTCTTCCATACATCCTGTATTAACTTAATATTATTGAATTATTTTCTTATTTCAGTTATAAAAATATCACAATTCCATGACAAAATTATATAAAATCATGCAAATCTTACTTATAGAGATTAGATGTTTAAAGTAAGTCTTACATGTTAAAATCAAGGTGTCAGCAAACAGCATTCCCTCATAGGCTGTTTCTTTGTCATTTCTATCTTCTATGAAACATGTGCATGTTTTTTGTGACCCTTTACACAAATTCCATAGCTAGAAGTAGCATCTTTCAATTTTTCACTAGGATTAGCGGTGCATGTCAGTAATACTGGCACACAGGACATGGAAAGAGGATGATCAGGACTTCAAAGTTTGGTCTACTTGAGACTCTGTGTCAATAGATTACACATCATTTGCATATACACGTACATATATACATCATACACATGTACATACACATACACATAATATACACACACACACACACACACACACACATTACCATCTTCCATCATCATAGCTGGTTGATCAAGGATTATCTTCCTTTTCAAGACCCTTAAATCATCTCTTCCATTATTCTTTGTGATATAAGGTAGCATATCCACAGGTTTTAAGAAAAAGAATGTGCACATCCTATGGAGGGTGTGCATTCTTCTCTCTACTATAATAACATAGCATTCATACATTATATAGCAAGTTTACCAAAGATATTTGTGTCCACTATATAGTAATACACAACATAAAGGACAGCTAAATTTTCAATAAAAGCAATAAACACTAAACTATTGATACAATGAAAGAGTAGGCAAAAGCAATTGAAAAATTTAAAGAGTTCTAAATAGATAAAAAGAAGATGGAAGAGTTCAAACTTATTTTGCAGAAAGGAGAAAATGGAAGTGTAAGTTCCTGGAGTGGATTATGCCAACATAACTGGAGCTTCATCATGTTTGTATACAGAAAGGCCCTGATTACAACAACATGTGGAAACTCTTAAAGTGTATTTAATAGTGTGCAAAAGCAATAGGAGTCCTTGAACTTTTATAAAATCAGTTACTAAAGTATTAGAGATAGCTTCATTCCCTTTGGCTATTCAAACAAAACTCCTTTATGTTCCAGTTAATATTACTTGGAGAACAATAATAAGTATTTGGAAATCAGACATCGAAGACATGATGATGTGGTTTTCTGACAATCAGAGTTGTACTATCACTCTACATACAAACCAGAGTAACCTCTATACCTATGATTCCACCCACAGAGCACTGGTACCAGTAAAGTTACTACCTTAAAGAGGAAAATAAACTGACAATTCCTCTAAAAATACACACAGAACTTCAAGATTCTCCAATGAGCTGGGGATATAGATGAGAGTACCACGCTTTCCTCACTCTCAGTGAACTTTTATGTGGCCTGATCTATTCTAATATTATACACCTAATTGCACCAAAAATTTTAGTCAAGTTTTCAATAATAAAGCTATGGATAAATTAGTTGGAGAAAAAGTAGAAGACGATCTGAAAAACAAAATAATATAAGTAGTGTAAACTGTCTGTCCTATAAAATGACAAACATGGTAATGATACCATGAAAGCCTTGGACAGAAAAGGAGTAACTTAATGAGCCAGAAGATACACTTGAAGTACTTGAAGTATATCTTCTCATTGGCTATACTAAGAAAGAAAGAATAAGAAAGAGAGGAGAGACAGAGGGAAAGAGAAAGAATGATAGTTAACTAAGTTTGTCACCAAAATATTACACAGGCTTGGAAAGTTGCTTACTTTCCTTTGTAGTTCTGGCAGTCAGAAATCTTAGTACAGATGTTGGTAGCGTTGGTAGGCAGTGCTTTAGTGGCTTAGGGCAAATTCTTCTTGTCTCTCTGGCTTCCTTTAGCTGGAGGCATACTTTTGCTCATGACTATGTTTCCAAACCTTTTCTCTCTCTACTCATTGTCATTTCCCTTTTCACTGTGCCTCTCTCTCTCTTATGTGTCTTTTATGATAGCATGTGACACTAAATTTAGAGGTTATCTGAAAAATTCATGACAATATTATGTCCAAATCTTGAATTTAATCACATTCTGAAGCTTTATAGCTATAGCTGTAAAGCCATAGTTTTGCAAAGAGATGACTTGGGAATATCTGTTGGGGATTCAGCATCGGCATTCAACCCATCACGTGGAGAAAAGAAATAATATAAAAAAGGATGCAAGAAGGTTGGCAGACTACTTTAAAAGTCTTAATGTTTAGTTTTAATGAATTCCAGGAAAGTAGAAGTTAGATGAAAGAAATAGTCAGATATTTTGTGAAAATTCTCAGACCTGAAAAGCATGAATTGTCAAGGAGAAGAAAGCTTGTTTAAATTTTAGCTACACTATTTAACGAATTTTGAAATTTGTCTTCCCATTCTTGTATTAACAAAGCAACCTGAGCAAATTGATAATCAATGACCTTTTTCAGTTACATAAGTTTAAAAGGTAAATGGCCACCCTTGAATTTTGAAAAACAAGCAAATCAGAGAGTCCATTGACAAATGAGAGCTGTTCCATCTGGAATAGTACCTGATGGACACACAAGGTGGATGGATGGAAACATAGTTATAGACTTGTTTTAATAAACTGCTATAGGGTATGTGGATATCTATAACAGTCAGAATCACCTATGATCTCACCCTTAGCAAGGACACTAGATATTTACCTTTATCTCTGAATTGCTCACCAGGCTTAGAATGGTTATGAGAAAAAATCTCACGATGACTACTGATAATAAGCACTCATCAATCTTAGGAGAAAGGGGAAATGTCTCTATTTGATTACAAGGAACTCCTCAGAACACATCCGTGATGGTTCTTTGGTAAAAACTGAACACTAGCTTCCTAAAATTATATACAAGACACAAAAATCATTCCCATTTGTTCTTTTTAGTATCACAGTGGAAGTCCTAGTACAATAAAATAAGGCAAAATAAAATGTGGAAATATCGATAAGAAAGAGATACAACTTTCTCTTTTATTAGATGCACAACTATCCCAAAGTCTTGGCCAAAAAAAAAAAAAAAAAAAAAAAATCAATCAGTAACTAATCAGGGAATTCGGGGAAGATTAAAAGATGCAACACTAGCATCAAAAATTCAATTGCTTTTCTAAATACTAGTAATGCAGCATTAAAAATTTGAATTTGAAAAGAATGTCATTTGTTGTAGCATCATTCATTTATATTCAGCAGAGTGCAGGAAGAATAGTGACTAATTCATATAGACCTTATAACATTAGATGTCGATCATTGAATGCTTCTTTGTATGACAGCTGAACACATTCTGAGATGCAGAGAACATCACACATAAGAAAAAGTCTTACATAGTAAGCACCCAATACCAGATTAATTCAGAAAATAAAGGGTGAAGTGAATGTAAGGTTTTGTTATGTGTTCCTGCTCTGTGCATATTTGAAGGGGAAAATGAGAGCAGTGTTTTGCAGAGTGATATTTCTCAGACATGTGACAAGACAGCTAAGCATTGAGAGACCGTCTTGATTCCACATTCAACATCACATTCTAAATAGTGTATGGTAATAAGGAAAAAAATGCATGCTTCTAAACTTGATCTTGTTTCACTGAAAATCTCAATAATAATTCATTAAGAATTTGAAAGGATTCCAATAAGGGGAGGAGTGTGTGGTCAAATGAGGAGGAGAAAAAGGTAGGAAAATATGAGATAAACATCACACCAATCTTTCTTTTACAAGACTCTTCTCAGTGGACTCAGCTTTTCAGAGCACCAGTTATGGACAGTAACTGTAGCTCAGGCTATGTCATGGGGAGACAGAGTCTGACTGGATTCTCACTGGAGCAGAGTTAAGTCCATTTACATATTAATAACTTTTTAAAGAAGTCATTTTCTGTCAAAATGTTACCCCTTAATTGTGACAAAACATCATTACACAACAAAATAGCAGAGATAAAGCAAAAATATTAATTAGATCCAGGCATTCATTAGTCAATGTGCTTGCTTTGACAATATACTTTGACTTGTTGGTTTGTAATTTTGATTTTGATTTTTTTGAGACAAGGTTTCTCTGTATAGTAGCCCTGGCTGTTCTGGAATTCACTCTGTAGACCAGGCTGGCCCTGAACTCACAGAGATCCACCTGCCTCTGCCTTCCAAGTGCTAGGATTAAAGGCATGCACCACCACCCCGGCCACATTTTATTTTTGCATGGATATTCAAATATACTTTCAATAAATGCATTATATTTATAAAGTATTATCTAACTTGTTTTACACATGACTATACTTGGGAAAGAAAGATTCTCCAACTTATTCTGGTTAAGATAATTCTGAGTTTCCACTTGGAAGGAAACAATCAAGTTCCCTGCTGTCAAAAGATAAAAATCAACCCATAAATCCATGTTGCTATAGTTTCAGAGATAGCCAGATTTTTTCATGCCTAAAAGGAAAGCTGAAGAACCAATGTATCCTGTAGAGTTACACCATAGCCAGATTATAGAACTGAACGTCCAATGAAAATGCTTTGTTGGGCACACGAATTCAGAGACCAAAGTCCAGTGAAGATCAGCTTAAGATTAGCAAATGTCTACCTTGAACCGAGGAAGAACAGATTTTTCCTGTCAAGCAAAGGTTCTTCAAACCCCCACAGAATATGGGATGAAACTAAGGACAAGAGGAGAAATAGATTTAAAAAAAATGACTCTGTTAAACTCTTAAATTGTAATAACAGAAAACGGCAAAATATCTGTTTAAGTCTGCACAGAAATGACTAGGATTGTACCTTCTGTCATCCAGCACATGGGAGTTCCATAAAGTGGTCATGCTGAACATCAGAGAGACAAGAAAAAATAAAGGCAGTTATGTTTCTTCACAACTGAGTATCCTTCTTGAAGAATGTTTTGCCTGGTATATGTTAAATTGATCTCTGTTAAATTTCTCTTTGTTGGTCTTCATTGTACCTTCTAGAGTCATTAAGACTAGCCCTTCCTACATGACAGCCCGATAGAAATTGAAGAACAGCTCTTAGGTTCTTCAGGGTCTCTTTCCAGGTGAACAAGACCAAAACGACCTAACAGCTCATCCTGCTTCTTGGCCCCAAAGTTTTTAGCATAGATATTTCTTTACTACCTGAAGGCAGAAGAGAATCAACGGAATCTCCCGGGATACTGGCAAAGCATCCAGAACACTGCTCTCTCATTAGTGTCCATGCAAATATGATGAATGAGTAAGCCATATCAAGGAGGAATTTGTGGGTCTTGTAGGAGAGACTGATAAACACCTCTAGTTCAATGAAGCAAGAGAAATAGGAAACATAGACTTTCTCTAGGGGGTGCTATCAGGGAATCAAATGGGGGATTTATCATATTTGAGAAAGGAGTTAATGTAAATATATTAAAGAAATAGATTGATTCAAAGCAGGAAGAGACTTGTATGTGTATCTGACAACGGAAAACTTGTCTGCAACCTGAGGCTTATTAGTCCAGTACAAAACCTTAGAACAACTCATCACAGAGTGAGACCTTCAAAATAAGAAGGAAAAGCTGGTCCAAGGATAATAAGTCTAAGTGTGACAATTTAACATTGGTCTGTTTTGCTAAGTATCTTTTCTCATATTTAGAAAATCAGTGTTTCACAATCTGCAAGCATGTTTATCTTACTCCCCTGAGGGATATTGGTAAAATACATGTTCTAACTCCATAGTTGTGCAATGGGGTTTGAAAACTCCACATGCATATGACCTTGCCTCATGATATATATTACATTTCTAATTTCACACCACACGTGAAATTGCAAAGCACACTAGATACATCACTAGAGGGAAAAATGTTCTATATCTAAAATCTGAGGCATGAAAAAGTATCTAATTCTCATTAGGCCAATCAACAGAGCACAGAGTTAGAAGGGTCTTCCGTCAATTCTCTCCCAGCTCATCAGCACAGTAAGGAAGAAAATTGATGCTAATTGGTTGTAATTTGCTACCAAATTATCATCAGCTGAGAATATTAGAGAGGTGCAGTACATAAGATGATGCTCACTGGCATGGTGTAGGCTCCCGGCTTCCCATCGTCACTCCCTTCTATTGTCATTCTTTCGAATGCACAATTTAGTTATGGGCTCCATTTTATCCCTTTTTACACATGAGTCCATGTCTATGAGAGAAGCTCTACATAGGAAGAGTAAATATGGATTTGCTATGTGATTCACAAAGACTGCCTGTCAGTCTTGGTCCTTCAGCTCCCATTCTCTTTGGCTAATTTATCCTACATAGTATTCATGAGCTTGTCGAGGAATATTGGAACAGATCGAAATAAGGCTTTCCATCCAATGTCATGGCACACTTCAAGCAGCAGTGTGAGAAGACCTGAGCAAAGAAGTCTCAGAAATCTGCATCACTTGACATTGAGAAACCTACTCAATTTTAGACATAGCAAATGTTTGACAACATGTCACTGTTTAAACCTTTAAACAGATAGCTTCCAGTTTTACAGCCTTCTGTATTTCTACTTTCTTTGCAATAAATGATCATATCACTTCTATTGTTCTGCTTTCCAACAGGACTCGTCTGCACTGTATAGCAGATAGGAATGTACTAATGTTTTCAATGTGAGTTCAGTTCTAAAAATACGAATCAGTTAATGATCTACCTCTATTGGTTACAGAAGTTGGCATCACTGGTTCAATATCTAGTAGAATAAAGTCCTGCCCACACACCCTAGTTACAGTGCACCAGAATCCCAGGCAATTCAAAAATCCCATAGGTAATTCCAATGACCTATGGTAGCTCATATTAGACACAGCAGCTTTTTCTGAGAGTTTTGAGTTGTTGAATATTGAAATAGTGGGTAGAAGATATTTTATTTTCTTTTCTCTCAGGGCTGTAAGATCAGTCTTCCTGCAGATATTAGAAGAAATTTTACATGCACTAGAGAACTGAGAGCTTTAGGTCAGATTTTTTTGATTGGCAGTCTCTAGATACTTTACCTTGCTTTGCTGAACACACTCAAACCAAAAGTGATGAAATCTTATGTTATATTAAGATAGAAATGCTATCCAATCTTTTGGCCACAGGAGAAAGGAAAAGATGATGAGCAAATAAAGATCATTCTTGGGTGATAAAATGAAAGTTATTTTACAGTTTTACAATGGCTCTTTGGTCTCTCTCTCTCTCTCTCTCTCTCTCTCTGTGTGTGTGTGTGTGTGTGTGTGTGTGTGTGTTGATTAAATCAATGATGTAGATTAAAAAAAAAACTCTCTCCAAGGCAAAGACTTCAGTTGGTACATGAAAATTAAAGGAAAAAAATTAGAATGAAATTCAAAATCAGTACCAGTATTAACCTGACAATCATCAGACTTTGCTGAAATGTTCTCCCTGCTTTGTGCTTCTGGCCAAGAGCCATTCAGAAAACAAACCCTGCTATGTTCTGGCAAAAGATACCTCACCTCAAGAGGAAACTGGACATAAGGAGGTATCAATATCAAAGGGCAACTTTGACCAACTTTATTTTTTATTTTTATTTTTAAAACAGCGATACAACAACAAAACAAGCTGTCAAAGTGAGATCAATACAAATACACAAGCGTAAAAGGATATGAAAAATTAGATAAGATCCCATTTTGTCATAGAAATGTGAATAGGGAACTGGGCTGGAGAGATGTCTCAGAGATCAGGAACACTCGTTGTTCTTCTAGAAGACCTGTGTTCGATTCCAACCCTCATATGGCAGCTCACAGACATCTGTGACACCAGCTTCTGGGATTCCCACATCTTCTACTGGCCTCCTGGGACAACTTATGTGCACATGGCGCACAGACATACAAGCAGGTTAAATATGAATACACATAAAGTAAAATAAAATAAGTCTTAATTGGAAGATTAGGAAGAAAAACAGTTTCCAAGGCAGAAGACAGAATATTCACTGGCTTATAAATGTCTTTATTCATTTTCTGAGGAAAATCAGCTAAAGATTACATATTGGTAACAAAATGGTAGGAATATTTAAAGTTTTTGCTATTATGATATGATGCCCATTGCTGCACTGATGAAAAACTCTCCAATTTAAGTCTATCTCTTCATGGGCATATACGTGTGTGGTGTGTGTGTATTAATTAGCAAACAAAAGACACAGATTATGTCCATGAATAATAAACATTTAATTAATTTAATCAATTAATCTTCCGACTCTTGGAATGAAATTTGAAGCCCCACATGCTAAGCCAAGTGCTCTACCACTGATTTACAATCCATCCCAATGAAGATTAATAATCATTATGGTGAACTTAATATATCAACGCAGTCAACTGTGTCAAACTTTAAGCAGAATTCAATCCATTTTATCTCATTTTTTTTTCAGTGACGTTATTTTCTATGTTCAACTTCTAGAGAATAGATAGACGAATATTAGGTCTAAAGTAACTAGTTCACTATATAAAACTAGAATTAATTTCTGAAGCATAATTTAAATTTGAAAATCCTAAGGACTTGAAAACAAGCCTTTTTGTTTTTGCTGCTGCCCAGCTGGTGCCTGTAGTACCTTAATAGTTAACAAGAAGTTTGATCTTGTAAGACACACTAGAATACTTAGAACTGAATAAAAAAAAATGAATCAAATGGCTATCCTAGGATTTCTAGACATCTATTGAAGTGGAGAAAAAAGATAAAGTCTTAATAACCACTCTTATTTCTGTCACTGAAATAGTAAAGTTAATATTTTTAGATACTCTTTTTCCTTAGTGATGAGAGAAATGAAAATGTCCTATCCAGAAGAATACACAACCTTTAGAGAGCAAAGCCATCTTTGAGAGGAATAGAATCTAAAAGCCCTCTCTCTCCACTGTGATCACCTTAGAGAATTTCAGAACATTAAAATTTGTGAGTTGAGAAAAGCGATACCATTGGTTTAGGCACAAAAACACAGTGATTTCAAATTAAGTACCAGTAGAGAAAATTTCTTTTATCATGTCTTGTTTTGGGGCATAGTTCTTTACAAATTAAAATTAAAATTACATAATAAAGACCAACTTTAAAATAATTTGAGATTTCCTTGACCATAATCTCAAAAGTGTCACCTAGTGCTGTCTAAGTTCCTTATGATAGAAAATGGAATACACTCTGACTTGTTACATTTTATTTTTTAATGGATATTCCAGTATACTTTTAATAAATGGATAATATTTATAAAGTATTACCTAATGTCTTTTTCACGTGGCTATACTTGGGAAAGAAAGATTCTACAGCTTATTTTAGTTAGGAGAATTTTGAGTTCCCACTTAGAAGGAACCAATTAAGTTCCCTGATACCCAAAGATAAAAGACGTTTCTGAGCAGGATTTCAGATGCTCATAGAAGGGTGTACTTGAGGGATATGGATATGGTTGACACATTTAAAAAAATAGTGTACTTGGAGACTGTGAACATATTCTTGACTAGAAGAACAGTGTTTCACTCAACTTCTTTTCTTGTTACACAATTATTTGATATTATACATTTGTTTCATAGGAATAAATATACAGTGAATCATTCATAGTCATGTTTCTTAGAAAATAAGACAAAAAAAAACTGATACCATTAAACATTCCAACTTAAGTCACATGTGTTACATAATCCCTTGCTGATACATACTTTCACTGGCAAGTATATGTTTTTAGAAAGGAAACTCAAAACCTCTTTGTTAGCCTGGAAAAAGAAACAATTGTAGGGCAAAGACTGAAACTCTGAACAAGAGAATGAATGATCTTGGTGAGAACTTGTAAAAATGGGATCCAACTAAATGTGATGAATTTTTATTTCCAAGAAATGTTCTGACCAGGACAGAAGTCACTGCATACTAATGAGCAAATGCTGAATGAACAGGAACTGATGAGATAGTTCGGTCAGTAAAATGGCTACTTTACAAGTGTGACAACCTGAATTAATTCCCTAGAACTCAGGTAAAAAGTCAGGTGTGCTAGCATGAATTTATAATACAAGTTCTGGGAAGGTTGAGACAAACAAATCCCTGGAGCCATCTAGCTTACGTGGTAAGTCACAGGCCAGAAAAAGACTTAGTTTTTTTTTTGTTTGTTTGTTTGTTTTTGTTTGCTTTGCTTTATTTTTAAGGCATATAGTATAGACAGGACTTTATGAATGACACCTGAGATTGTCCTCTGGCATTCACATGCATATACATACACACACAGTCATATACTTACATGAGTCTATTCATAGTACAAAGAAACACACAAATGAACAAATAAGGATCCCCTGTCAAAAACTGGTTGTAATTATTGAATTACAGAAGTATGAAATTCTGCATAGAGCATCTCTTCCCTTTGAACATTCAAGTCACTGGGGACACTTATTGTTTCTCTATGCCTGCCTAATATTAGCACTCTGAAACCCTTTTAGCAGAGATGATGGTGCATTGCGGTCCATTCTGGGAAGAGATGTACATCTTCATCAGCAAGAAAAAGAGAGTATCATAGTATGAGGTGTGTTCAGAAAATGAAAGCTACCCTTCCTCATTTTTAAGCACTAAAATCTCTACAGTGGTGAGTAATAGAGAAGAAAACCTTACAATCACTTCAAATGAGTTACTGCCTTTTAGGTAGGGAAAAAAAAGTCCTAAGTCAAACAGAAGCATGGATAGAAGGGGCAGGTAGTAGAAAATCAATTTGAATCATCTCCACTTGTAAGCATCTAATTCCATTTTAGCCACTACAGATCCAAAGCAAAACCCACTATCCCTGTCAAAGGAAGACCATTTAAAAATGCAGTAAAGCATAGGAAAATAGATATCAGAAAGTGACTAAAATCAAGATCAATCAATCTATTACAATTTTAAGAAAAAAGGAAGAAGCCAAACATAAATTTATAAAATCTCTAGTATGTTTCTCCATCTCATGGTCAATCTAAGTCATTGGTAGATTCAGATAGTCTTCCTTTGTCAACTCCAAAGGGAAATATTCTCTATTAGTGTCAAAAAAAATTAACTTGAAGCAACTTCTACAAATAAGTAAGTAGGTGGAATTGTCAAAATTCTACCTCAAATTGTAGACTTAATATCCTTTTACGAGGAACAAATAATGATACTTCTTAGGAACATTGTAAGATTAAAACTGGTTATAAAAGGAACTCATATAAGATACCACATCTAAAATCCTTCCACAGTTATTTAACATTATTATTTCTGTATTATTATTATTATTATTATTATTATTATGTACTAATACCCAGGAAATGTGTTACTTCAAGGAACAGCTACCAGCTCTCTTTGTGTTATGAACCAAGAAATAAAGGTGAGGTACCTTCAAATGATAACCACAACGTGACCTATCAGGAATGTTCAGATAGTTTAGGCTGTAAATACAAATTCAAATTTCCATGAATTAAAACAACACAGATCCAAGTTCAGCCTGTTGTTGCAGGGCTCTAATCCAAACTACTCAGGAGGCTGAGGCTTGGAAGACTGCAAGTTCATGGCCTACCAAGGCTACAGAAAGTTCAAGGTTAGTGTTTTACCTTTCTGTTGTTGTTGACAAAATACTCTGATAAAATCAGCTTATGGAAGTGTTTGATTGGGGTCCAGGTTCAGGTGATGGTCCACCGTTCAAGAAAATTTGAGCAGCAGAAATATATAGCAGCTAGTCAGATGGCATCCACACCAGAAAGCAGAAAGTGCACACTGCCACTCACTCGGTTTCTTGACTTTACATTCTAGATTCCCACCCAGGGAATGGTGCCACCCACACTAGATGAATCTCCCCATAGCAATTGGAAAAAAAAAAAAAAAACAAGATAAATTTCATAGACATGCCCAGAGGCCCTTCTCCTAGGTGATTCTCAATTCTGTGAAGCTGACAATTAATACTAATGAGAAAAGCAAGCCTGAGAAACCTTTTAAAAATATGGGGATGTAGCTTAGTGGTGGAGTGTTTGTCTAGTGTGCAATAGGCCTGCACACCAGAAAGAAGAAATGGTATCAGTTTCTTGGGAGTCGGCTTACTGCTGTGCTCAGCATCATTCCTCTGTGCTCTAAATGGAGGCAGTGGATCCTTCTCTCAATGATGTAAGGTTGTTACAGCAAAGGAAAGAAGAGAGCAGAGACAGCCAACTGAAACTGCAAATTAATTAATTATTGTAGTTATTAATAAATATAAACTGTAAGATTAGGCCAGCAGAGCTACTGGTGGCTTGGCAGAGGAGTGGGTGGCCTGGCCCATGTGCCTTAACCGGTTGCCTAACTTATCCTGGAAAAAGAGCCCCGGGACCAAGGGTGGCCTACACCATCTGTAACCTAAACTCTGTTAATTAATATAAGTTGTTATATTAGGCCATTAGAATTACCAGCAACTTGGCGGGAGCTTCGGCTGGGTTCAAGGGGAGTCCAGAAGTCTGGAAGTCCAACAGCCCAGAACTGCTTGGTCTGAGGGCCTATAAGCCGCTGCAGTCTTTTCCCCAATAATTAAACACACCAAGACCTTTTAATGTTTTAACACTTAGCCCTTAGCTGGTCAGACTCTCAATTAACCACTCTAAATTAACCCTGATCGCCTAATCCTAAACCACCATGTGCCTGCGATTACCTTCCAGCAGTCTCCAGACTTCTGTCTCCTTCTGAGTCTCTGTGTGTGCCCAGGGTTCTTGTTCTAATCTCAGGAAGTCCCACCTTCCTATACTCTTTCTGCCCAGCTAATTGGCCATAAGCAACTTTTATTAACTCATCAAGAGAATGCCTCAGAAGGGGCGGTAACCAGATCTCAGCATTGAATTCAATGTATCAGAAACAATATTAGACCTTCTCTCAACAGCCAACCTTAAAACAACCATTTAAAGTGTATACCTTCCTTAAAACTTGACACCAAGAAACACTTTCACTCATGTTTACTTACTGAAAGGAACCACTACTGTGGGTAATTTTAATGCTCTGTGTAGCCAGATGGAAAGAGTCCCGGAGTCTCACTGGCAACCCTAAAGCAATAGTGAGAGTCAGTGACTACATGCTAATGACTCACATGACAAAGACTCATGGCATGTGCTGTTACACATTACTGCACCATCATGATTCCCAACGGAGGATTCCACCCCAATTTATTAATAAGAAAACTAAAGTTCGTAGTGGTTGGAAGACTAAATTGAGTATTGGAGTAACAAAGGCAAAGTCTAAATGGCGATTGGGTCCTATATACCTCTAGTCCTGGGTGATCTTGAGCCAGTTTACAGATACTCTCCCTGTTCAGGTAACCGTACCTGGCACTTAAAACAAATCACATTCACTTATTTTTTGGGGGGGCAGGTGTGCATGTGTGCCACAATGAAGTACATGTGAAAGTCAGAGATGAACTGTAGGAATCAGTTTTCTGCTTCTGCCAGGTTGATCCAGGAGATCTAATTCAGGCGTGTTTTTGGCAAGTACCTTTACCTACCGAGCCATTTCACCAGCTCACACCTGACATTTTAATTCAAACATGTCTAATGTGCTAAGATGACTTTTATAGCAATATTAGGCAAAGTATTCAGTGTTAACAAATAATTATGTCCAAGTCAGGACTGATCAACTTCAGGAATATCATAGCCATTCACTTTAATGATTCAGGTTCTGGACAAAAATATTCATCGTTCTGAAGCGAGAGTAATTCAAGTAATAGAAGCTGCTAATGTAGGTTGACAAATGGAATAACATTTCTACACTTCTTCTAAACCTTAGTCTTCCCAGCATCTCTTTGAGAGAGGAGTAATTATTTCAATTTTCAGGAAAACAGATGAAAAGTGATTGTGTGTTATGTCCAGTGTTTACGGTAAAGGTAGAGGTAAGCTCAGTGCTGGCACCACCCCCTCTTACTGCTGTAGACTGTGTTTACAAACCACAGGCTGCTTCCTCCTTCTAGACTGACTGTTGTGCCTGTGGTTTGAGGTGGTTACCTTGGATACTGAGCCATTTTTCTCTCTGTGTACACGTGACATTCTATTTCCTTGGATCTTGGCAATGCCCAAGTTACGTTTGAAAAACTCTCCTTTTACACAGTCATACCTCAAGGAGCATTTACGGGCGTCTCCTGTCATCACATCTCTTATGTCCCTTATGAGCATTTCCAAAGGGAACTTCAATAACAAGTGCTACCAACATCAATGCTGGGCATGCAGTGCTCAATGCATCTTTAACAAACGACACCATAGGGAGATACATGGAGATCAATATCAACTTCTCTTTACTAATCTCAGCACAGATAATACACAATGAAGATTAGCCTCAATCCATGAGGCATCCTAATAAAGGCAAGGAACTTACGCTGCAATTCTAAATTATAGTATTGCATCAAACATTTAATTTACAAAAACATCTAGTTACTTGTGATAATAAAACGTCTCATTTCTCATTTGATTGTATACTGGCATATGTGACCCTCCCTGCCTTTAATATAGTTGGAAATTCCAGCTGGGCTACTAGACTGGGCCAATAGCTTTCTTTTCATTCACCAGCACCCAGGTTTAAATTGAAGTCAGCTAGAATTGAGACTTGAGCACATAGTCAGCATAAGCTGACTTTTGATGCATTAGAAGGGATTTCATTTGCTAGTTGCTTCCAATAAAATAAGAACTGGCATGCCCACTTTAGTGCAGTTGAGTTTATGCTCCAGAGCTTTTATTGATGTGGCTCTGTGGCCTTTTTAAGAATGTCATTGTTTTCAAACATTTTAATTAATTTAAAATAAGCCAACAATGGTGATCAACTGTTTGATAATGTTGGGAAAACAATAGTAGGCAAAACATTTGTGGGTATTTTGAGTATAAAGATGTTCTTAAATATTTTTATAATTATCCATTAAAAAATTATACATGAAGTTGATAGAAATTGATCATATATATTTTTGGCCTTGCCTGTATTAACCTTCCTCACATTAGGGTAACCAGAGAATTGCTTATAGACATCTCTTTGGAGAGAACAGCATGAAGGTAGTTCAGTATATGGTTAAACGTTTGAAGTTAGTTCCTCAGCACAGTGAATTGAACTATATCCTGAAGTTTATAGTGAATAAGAAGTTAGGGTAAGTAACAGTAGTTCCAGTACAATGTGCTTTTAATCTTGACTTTGATGCTCACTAACTCTGGATTAATTACTTATTTGTACACTGGGAATTTAAATAGTAGAAATCTTGTAGGATTCTAGTGAGACTAAAATAACAGGAAAATACCTGTAAGAATCTATTAAGTACACAGAGCATGTAAATGTTATAACAAACCCCACAGCAATTTTCCTTGATGTCTTAAGTGACAGCCTGTGTTTTCTACTTTTCAGGCATTTGTAGAAAAAACACGTTCTAAATAGCCCATGCAAGAGAGAGAAAAATCACAAGAGCAGTAAACAAATGCTGATATTAGAGTACTAGTTGGTCCTTAGACCAAGTATGATGCCCAGCCTCATTCATGTGATACGTTTATAATAACAATTTTGATGTTCATTTCATTCTCTTATAAACTGAAAGACATTGGGCTAAGTCCTAAGCTTCTGACAAAAAAAAAAAAAAAAAAAAAAAAAAAGAAATAGTAGCGTGCGGCCTTTGAGTGTTTTTGTTGAGTAATTCGTAGCTCAGGCAAATAGAGAATAACAAAGCATCAAAATCACAGGTAGTAAAGCTGCTATGTAGAGCTCCATTAACAGCAAAGCTACCTGCAACAAGACCCGCAGCATCTTAATTGGCACCCTCCTTTCCCCTTGCCCCAAAAATGAGGTTAGAGTATTTGTACACACCTCAGTTCACTCTATCTATCATCTATCTATCTATATCTATCTATCTATCTATCTATCTATCTATCTATCTATCCATCTATCTTTCTTTCTTTCTTTCTATCTATCTATCCATCTATCTATCATCCATCTATCATATCTATATACCATCTATCTTTCTATCATCTATCATTGTCTATCAATCAATACATCAATTTATCATCTCTCTATAATGTATCTATCTATCTGTCATGTATCTATTATCTATTATCTATCATGAGAAAATTATCATTCTCTTTCTGTCTCTCTCTCTCTTCCTGTCTCAGTCTCTCTGTCTCTGCCTCTTTCTTAAAGAATAAAGTTTGAACCTTGTTTTAAAGAATGTCAAAGTGTGATTTGGTTTCATCACATATACATAGCAATAATAGGTCATTAATTTTTAAAGATAGAGAAATAATTAAAATTATGGACATAAGAAAAGTACATTTTTTTTTTTTGTAAATACATGTTGGGAATGGTAGTGAACAAGGGAAGAAAAACCCAAGGGGCATTACCTCTATGTATTTATGGTCTACTAGACTCACATCACTGCACGTAATGCTTGCATTCACCATGACTCTAGCTGAAGCATATGGTGTATCTAAAGCATGAGGACCACCCCTCCTAAGCCTGTGGTCAGATGCTGTGAGCTTGAGTCAGAATCATCACCAATGACTGAATGTACTGATCTGAGATGGTGACATAGATTACTCCCTCTTACTGTGCTGTTGTAAACATGCTGATGTGTGGAGAGAGTTTAGTATAGTATGTGATAATAAACTCAGGGCATTAATTGTTAGGCTGTGAAAGTTTAACACTTTATAAAGTTCCTTCATTTATTACAAATAGAGCCCAAAGTCATAATTTCCTGTAAGATATTTTGTTCCTAGTTAGACTATTAGTAGTAGAGCGATGGAGAAGAATGAAAAAATCTGCTAATTTCCTCAAATGATATTCTTAGAAGTATTTTTGAACAGGAAATCATTTTTCCCACTCAAAGCCTGATGAATATACTTCAGTAACTATTAAATTGTGACAAATCCCTTTAGTCACTGTTAATTTGAACAGTTTTCAAATTTTATATTATTACCTGAACTATCAGGAGAACCTCTCCAGATACCCCAAATCAAAGTTAAGCTATGAGATATGAATCAGTCAGTAATCTCTATAAGTATGTTCACACCAGTGTCTCACTCAACATTTTGTACATACTTGTGAAGAAGAGGGTCTTGCTTGTTGGGCATTCTTTCAATTTACAGGGACTTCTAGTACAGAAGGCCAAAAGACCCGTGTGTACACAGCTTTGGGCCTATTGGTATATCCAGTGCCTTAAACTTTTGCCCTACTTTACAGTGAATGCATTTAAATTGTCCTTTTCTATTGTGAAATATGTAAATCAGTGCTGTTAGCTGCATTCGCCCTGCTGTGCCACAGAACACCAGCCCTCACTCCTGCTATGTAACAGGATCATTGATGCTGTTGATCCACCTCCTAGCTCTTCTTTTTGCCCTAGTATCTGTGGTGCTTCGCTATTCAGCTCTCAACTCCTATGATATCAAGTTTTTCAGAACAAATAGTGTTTCTTTTCCTGTCTCTGACATATTTCAATTAACATAACATCTAGTACTATCCATGCCACAAATGACAAGACTTCTATTATGGGTATTCTACCATTTCCATATGCTACATTTTTAAATGTACCTCTTTCATTTTTGTTGAGTTTGTCTCTGGGCTGTTATGAACAGTAAGTAGGCAATAATCATGGAGTTCAGGAATCTTCTCAGTGTGTTGACTGAAATACACTGAAGTTTCCACAAAGAGCTGTTATTTTTTTATGCCGGGACAGATTGCAAGGGTGGAGGGTGGGTCTGGGAGGAGGAGGGAGATGAGAGGAAACAGGGGAAATGATGTGAAATTCACAAAATAAATTTTTTTCAATTAAAATAAAGAAATTGAATTGTATGTGCAGTGCAAGCTCTCCTATGTGCACGTATATAGAACATGGAATCGGTGTCCTATATCTTAGTCTATCCTATTCCTTTGAGACAGTGTATCTGTCTGAACAGGAAGCTCACTGTGTCTACTGGTTGGCCAGCAAGATCTTGAGACTGTATCTCTGCTCCTCTACCCCATAACAATGCTTACATTACAGGAATGCACAGCCATGACTAAGTTTTTATATGGTGCTGGAAATTTGGGAATTTGTTTTTGAATCTGTATCTGGGCTACTATAAACAGTGCACGATAATCATGGAGGTACACATGCTTGCAAAGCAAGTAATCTTACCCAATGAATCATCTGCCTGGATCTGCATTAGATATTCAACTTTTCTGGCATCCCTGGTCATTATGATAGATTTTTTTTCCCTTGATTTCTTCTCTAGTTCATTATATTTGTTTACTTCTATGTTTAATATTGCTTTAAACCTATTCATTTTAAAAATTAATTTATGACGTATTTATTTCAATGATTATTATATGATTCCTCTTGGTTTTGTTAAAATTCCTCTTTTATCACCTCATTCTTATTTTTAAAAAATCTCAGTTAAATTGTGCACCTAAAAATTTACATATGAGTCTGTATTATAGAAACTCACATTTGGTTCTATTTCCATTATGGGGAGAACTACTTTACTTCATCTCAGCATTCCTTATTGTATGTTCTTCATTGTCTACAGTTGGATCTCAATGAGACTTTCCCCTTCCACGTTAGCAAACCTGTTGATGTTATCCTGTTCAAGCCTTGTTTAGATATCCATGTGGATCAGAAATCAAAGGTATAGCATCCCTGACATTTCTAGGAGACACCCTCTCACAGCACAATATGGTTCTTCTGATACTTATAGTCTTTCCACCCATGTTTCTGAGATTTTCCCTGGGCCTTTTATGCAGGAGTTGTGTGGTAGATGAATTAGTTAGAGCTGGGTACCACATGATCACTTGTTCATTGCATTTTGATTATTTGTAGTCTAATATAACAGTATCCATCTGTTGCAAAGAAAAGTTTCATCATTTAGGGGTTAGAGCTACATATTTCTGAAGGTATAAGGATAATATTTAGAATGCAGTCAGGAATTATTCTGTTTTAGAAAGTGGGTGTTTGTAGATTCTCCTTTAAGATCCTTGACCTCTAAAGCCTGGCATAGTTGTCTAGGGTTCAAGTACCAAGCATAAATTCTCTTCTGTAGAGTGTGCCAAAAGCCTGTGAATGCTAATATTGCAGCCTTAGGGTTATTGTGCCATGCTGGTCATAGTTCACAGGCATCATAACTGTGTAGTACTATTAGTTGTTCCTCTCCCTTGGAGGCTTGCCTAGTCTTTAAATTTTTTTAATTAAAATATTTTCCAGAAAGTTGAACTTCATGTGTCTGAACTGAGCCCTAGTCCTTTCCTGGTCCAGAACCACAGGGAACAATGGAACAGAACTTCAGAGAACCTGTGCTACTAAATGGTCTCTTGATAAGATTATCTGTTAGAGTGATGTTTTTGTGCACTGTGTAAAAGTTGTCCTTGTGTATTCAAATATTCTGTACCTGCTGATTTCTGTACCAGCAGAGAGCTGAGTACAGACTAGACTTTAGTATTGGTAAGCATCACTTATCTCAATGTTTTGAAACCATTATTCTCCATCACCTGATTGGTTGAATAAAGAGCTGAATGGCCTATAGCAAAGGCAGAGGATAACAGGTAGGACTTCCTGCAGAGAGAGGAACTCTGGGAAAGAAGGATTTGCCTAGGAGGGGCAGAAGAAGAAACAGGTGCCAGTACTGAGGAAAGGTATAGAGTCATGTGGCAGAAAGTAGATTAATATAAATAGGTTAACATAGATTATAAGAGCTACTTGAGAAAAACAGTAAACTAAGACCAAAAGCTAGTATAAATAAGTATAAATTCCTGTCTCATTATTCAGAGATAGGACAGACATAGAAAGTCCATATGGTTTTAATTGTCAATTTAATTTTAAAAAATCACATCATTTCCCCCTTATCTTTTCTCCCTTAACACTTTCCATATGCCCTGCCCTTTTCCCTCTCTGAATCATGCCTTTTTCTTTTCCTTTAATTTCCATGGATATGTATTTTAACTTAAATTAACTTTCAGCATTAGAGAAGAGAATTTTCACAGACTCTTAGATGCTGTCTTCATGGACAGAGTATGTCCTATCATGTCCTCCCAACCTCTGCATATAGATTAATAGACAATGACTGTATCCCAGTTAGCAGTTTAAATGAATCAAACTTGAGTCTATCTCTGAGTCCCAGTTGCGGAAACACTGGCACTTACTAATGGTTGCACTTTCACATTCTTAGAGCCTGGGGTTCGTTAGGGTGATCTATTCTCCGTTTTTGTCCTCTTGGCACCAGAGATGTTAAAAAACTCAACCAAACCCTCTGCCTCCATCCCTCTATTTTATTCTGACTTCTAGTCTCATTGATTCCTGAAGACTGTCAGAAGGTGCTTCAAGAAGAAAAAAAAAAAGTCATGTTGAGTATCAGGCTTTCTGATACTGATACTTTTACACAGTGCACAAACATAGTTGTCTTCCTCCTCCGTAACACTAATTTCAAATTTTTATATCCCAGTGCTGTAGGACTAATCAAATCTTGCCTTTAGCATTCTTGATCATCTGCTCTGCCCAGTGCTGTTAAGCAATAGAAAATACCTTGAGGCAAATTATGACAAAGAATACCTGGCTTTTAACACTGCATCACCAATCTTCTGAGGCCCAAGACCGTCAAACTTTGGCTATTGCTGATGCATTCTGGTACCTTCAAATATCGATTTTCATGATTCCTTCAAAGTTTATAGTGGTTCTCTGTAGGACTAGCTGGTGGGGGGGGGGTTGACAGAGTTGAAAGCGGTAGTTGCTTGCTGTCTTTTTAAACTTTTGTTATGGAAATTGATATCAAGGTGTGTCATTAGGATAATGAGCCCAACTGATTGTAACAATCATACCTTTGTTTCCTTACTATGATAATTTTGTCAAGAGGCTATTGGCAGCACTGGATCCCCAAGTTCCCTTTCATTGTTCCCTGTGAATCTGAGCATGAAACAGTCAGGGTAGCTCAGTGCAGACACATGGAGTTCAATTCTCTGTTAAGAAGGCATGAACATAACAGAATAAAGCTTTGTAAAAAAATGTTAAGTTCTTTTTTTTTTAATTTTCATTCCTGTCTGGAGAAGTTCTTTAGACTTCTAAAGTATTATTTCTATGCATAAATATATGTAAAATTCACTCTTTAATTCAGCTTGATTTATTTTCTCTATAAGAATATGATGAAATAAACTTATATTAAACCATAAAGGGGGCAGAAGGGGGAGCGAAGATGGCGGCGACCTACACTGACGCATTCTGAACGCGGGGAAAAAAGAGCCATAAAAAACACAGAGTTATTGGGCACTGTGCAAAAACCGGAGGGGCTAGACCCCCCCCCGAACACTCACAGCTCCCAAGGGACTGTTAAAAGTCCCAGGGCCATTTGGTGAGGAGCCTGGTAAGATCGATCTCAACTTACAGCAGGCAGAATCAGGGTCCATTTGGCCATAGATCGCTGTCCTATTGGGCTCCCCACACATCAGGTTGAACTTATACCCACTTAGAAAAGGTTGCGAGATAGTGGAAGCCTTAGCAAGGAACAAACAGGGGGCTCAGCGGGTGGTCCGCAGCCACTCGTGAAGTGGAGGGCGGGAGGTTCCGAGAGAGCACGGGAAGCTGGGAACACAAAGGTAGGCGGGAGGGGCCAAATCTCGCAGATTCACTATAGCACAGCTGGGGAGAGAGCACGGCTGGCAGGGACAAATCCCCGCCAGTCCACGGCAGGTCATCTGGGGAGAGAGACAGGCGTGGGTGGGGCCAGGGGTCCGTGCACCCACAGCAGAGCTGCTGGGACGAGAGGTGCACTCAGGCAGCTGGAGGATCCGGGGCTTGGGGTACCCACGGGACCCGTGGCGGCGCAGACAAGAAGGGAATTAGGCACAGGGTCCAGCCCTGTGGTGAGAAGACTAGAGAGAAACCAGAAATTGGGACCATAGCTGTATCCTGGAAAATCCAGACATATCA
>CAJQZJ010008773.1:4617036-4636233 GCA_907164525.1 Lophiomys imhausi | reverse complement strand
AGGTTCCGTCTTTTCATTGAGTCCTTGATTTCTTGGATGTTGTGGGTTTGAGATTTTTTAGCCTTCTCATTTTCTTTGGATGTTGTACTGATTTCTTGCACTGAATCTTCCATGCCTGAGATCCTGTCTTCCATCTCTTGCATCCTATTGTTGATACTCACATCCGTAGTTCCTGTTCTGTTCCCTTGGTTCTCCACTTCCTCTTTAACTCTGACTGTGTTTTCTTTATTGTTTCTATTTCTATTTTCATGTCTTGTATGGTTTTGTTCGTTTTGTACATTTCCTTCTCCAGCTTGCTTGTTTTTGTATGAAAATATTTCATTGCTTTGTCCTTTTCCTGTTCAAGCTCTGTCACCTTGGCTTGGAGCTCTTTAATGGTGTTGTTCCTTGTTTTGACTTGTAGAATTGTGGCTTCTTTGAATTCCTTCATAGTTTTAAGTTCTTCTTGCAGGGACTCTATCACTTTCCATAATGCAGAATTGTCAACGTTTTCATGTGTTTCTGTTGGTGTGTGGTCATCCGAATTGGATGAGCTAGGATGATTCTGCTTTGTTGGAGTCATAATTCCTTGATTTCTGGTTTTTTTTTTTGACATTTCGCCATTGGATGCATTTAGCTGTCTGTTTTCTGTGCTTGGAACCACAGTGGATGATTTGGTGCAGGGGACGTGTTACTTGGCTATCTGTCGTTGCTTACAGGGGGATTTCAAGGTCACCGTGGTTTTAATCGCCTGAGGAACTGTGAGCTGGTGCAGCCTATTCCCAGGTTGTGAGTAATTGACCAGGATTGTTTCACTGCTCCCAATTCAGACTTCCCTATGTTGCACTCTGAGTTATCAGCCTGTAATTGTTCTGACAATATGGTCAAGCACAGATTCTGTGGGCTTTGTTTGTCATCACGGAGGCTGACAGCGTCTGGCTCCACACCTAATATGTCTGGATTTTCCAGGATACAGCTATGGACCCGATTTCTGGTTTCTCTCTAGGCTTCTCGCCACAGGGCTGGACTCTGTGCCTGTTTCCCTTCCTGTCTGTGCCACCACGGGTCCCGTGGTTACCCAAGCCCCGGATCCTCAGGCTGCCTGAGTGGACCTCTCATCCCAGCAGCTCAGCCATGGGTGCACGGGTCCCTGGCCCCTCCCACGCCTGTCTCTCTCCCCAGATGACCTGCTGTGGGTTCACGGGGATTTGGCCCTGCCAGCCGTGCTCCCACCCCAGCTGCGGTACCGTAAGTGTGCGGGATTCAGCCCCTCCCACCCACCTTTGTGTTCCCAGCTTCCAGAGCTCTCTCAGAACCTCCCGCCTTCAGCTTCACGAGCGGCTGTGGACCACCCGCTGAGCCCCCTGTTTGTTCCTTGCTAAGCCTTCCACTATCTCACAAAGTTTTTTAAGTGGGTATAAGTTTAACCTGTTGTGTGGGGAGCCCAATAGGCCAGCGATCTATGGCCAAGTGGATTATGATTCTGCCTGCTGTAAGTTGGGATCGATCTTACCAGGCACCTCTCCAAATGGGAGTTCCCGAATCCCGGGTTTAGTGGCTTCCGTGTCTGTGAGAGATGGGGAGAGCCTTGCCCTGGGACTTTTAACAGTCCCTTGGGAGCTGTGAGTGTTCCTGGGAGGGGGGGGTCTAGCCCCTCCGGTTTTTGCACAGTGCCCAATAACTCTGTGTTTTTTATGGCTCTTTTTTCCCCACATTCAAAATGCATCAGTGTAGGTTGCCGCCATCTTGGAAGTCCTATTGATTTCTTTTACTAGCTACAAGAGAATCATATGTCACATTTGATTTGGGGGACAATTTCTCCACCTGTGACATCATGACCCATTGTTGCAAATCTGTTAGTTATACTTCTGCATTTGCAAGTCTGGGTAGTTGAGTCCATGACTCTAGCTATAATGTAGTAGAGTCCACAACAAACCATGCAGGCCAGCAAAACAAATTATGTTTTTGACCTGACATAGAAGCTGCCCTCCTCTTCATTGACACTGGTGTCTGTATTTCATGTGGCAGGGTTTCTGTCTCGTGGCTCCTTTCCTGTAACACCATTGTTGATGGTGTGTTCAAACACTGAACTAACCCTCTATCCCACTCTTGGAGGTTTGTTATCTAAGTTAATCTGTACTTTCCTTTCCATTTTTGTTGGTTTCATGTTGCATTTGGGAGAAGAGAAATATAGTTTACATTCCAACCTAAGGCCACTTTGAGGAAAATTAAATGTTCATCAGATAGACAGGGTGAAACCTGACAGAGAAATAGTGCAGACACCAGCATAGGACAGGGAGCACAAGGCCAGGACATTGCCTTGCTGTCCCCCTATTTAAGCTCGCTGAGCTATGCCACCCTGTCTGAATAGGAAAGAATTCATTGACTAGTGTCACTGAACTAAGTTATTCCCCTGAGTTTGGTCCTGGGGACTTTGTGAACACCTATGAACTGCAGGTGTTATACTTTCCATGTGGTTTCTTTCCTTCCTCTATTGCCATCTGGACACCAATGAAGAAAATGCATTTAGTATTGCTACATAAAAAGGCAGATGTAGCCTTACAAATGATACAATAAAGTTAATTAGATGAAATAAATCTTTTTTATTCACCTCTACCTCCTAAAACTGAAAAGAATATTAAAGAGACTCTCTTGGCAAGACCCATCCAGCCAGCAAACACATTTCATGAAGAGGGGAGACTGAACTTAAACTGCTGGGAATCTCACTAAAATATTAAGACCCATTTACTGGCCTGAATTTTCTAGAGCTAGAGTGTCAGTGAGTAGAAGAAAAAAAAAAAAAACGTGTATAGCTCTGTATTAGAGAGAGAATTTGCTCTACTTCCACCTCCACATATTAACATTCTGCCTTTCATTTGACTCCACAACACTAGTATAGACTCTGGGAATGTTGCTATCGTCAATGGCTGTCAGTGAAATATATTTACCATTCGTTTGTTTTCTTACTCACTTTTTAAAGATCTGGTTCAAATCCCATCTGTTTCACGTAGCCTTTGTAGATAGCTAAATTATCAACTCAACACATTCCAAAATCATTTGGGATGAGGGCCTCTTAGGATATCTGCATGGGATTTTCCTGTGTGGATTGAAGTGAAAACATTTTTGCATTGTGATTGCCACCATTTCCTGGATTTTGGGCTTTATGAGAGTGGAAAAAAAAGCATTAGCAAACACACATTGTTCTCTGCTCTTGTGTGTGCACACACTGTGAGGGGCTGTTTCAACTTCTTGTCACCTTGACTTTCTCACAATGATGGACTGTAACCTGGAGTCTTAAGCCAACTAGACAAGACACCTTTTCCGTTAAGTTGTCTTTGTCAGGAAAAGATACTTGGAGCATATCTACACCCAGCTGCCCCAGGTAGCTCACTGCTGTCTGATGTGGAGACAGACTGTACTGGTGTTGGGGAGGGACGTGATATACACTTTAAAGTTAATTACTAACAACACAAAGCCATATATAAAGTCAAGGATTATGAAAGGCAAGTTAACAGGAAGGTACCTTCATTCACACTTGAACATTTGCACCTTCTCTTGAGTTCATATCAGATGGAAGGCTTAGATTCCTGGAACTTCCTTACTACCCAGATTTTTCTGTGACAGTGACAAACATTCACATTGCTTATATTTTTCAAAATCTAATTTGAGAGTAATTTCTATAAGAAAATGTTTGCAACAACAAATGCTTGATAAACATCATTGTTCTTCTGAGCTGAAATCATCTAAAATGGTATTAGAAACTAAATTAGTCATTTGAAATAATAGTATGCAAACTATGTTCTTTGGCCATTCCAATTCAGTGTGAGTTATTTTATTTGAAAGCAGTTACAGTGATATTTGTTAGGCAATCCCAAGGTCTGTTAAAGCTAATTTTAGCTCCTTCTCCCCATTTAAATTTGAAGTGGTAAAAATATTTCTAATGGGAAGCTATTAAACCAGCCCACTAGGTTAACTTCCCTTTCATCTTCCATGAGAAAATTTTGTATTCTGTTTAGGAAGTGGCAGCTCAGAGATCTAGAGATTTAAACTAATCCTGATTTGAAACTTTCAGCTATGACCCCAGAAATCTCCCTCAAAATGTCTTGTCTTCATAGTTGAAAAACATATCCAGGATAAGAACTGATTCCAGCAGCAAGGATTACCCACAACTTCTCCCTGGTTTCCAGAAGCAATGATTTTTTTTTCCCCCATCAACTATTGTGCCTCTAAATTTTTCATACTCTATGGACAGCATGAGTACTGGGAATTTTTTCATTTAGTCCTTCCCCTCACTTTCTATCACTTTAAAAAGATTAAATTTGATTCACTTTCATCAGATACATAATGAATATTAGAGAAAACAAATTTCCCAATGCTATGTCAGGGAGGAAAAAAACCTAAATTATCCAGACAGCTAAATGATATAGGGAGACTTTGGAAGTATATAGTCTGTGTGCATATATGTAAGCATAATTTATGTATGTAAAGGTTTATATGGTGTGTGTGTGTGCATGAGCATGTGTTCATTGCCTTCACAAGTGAATGAAGTCTGATCATGTCACCTAATTTAGAAAGTAGTACTCTCTTTAAGCACCCGAGGCCTTTTCTAAATGATGCCACCACAAATGTACGATTGAGTCAATCTAGTGAGAAAAGACAGGCAAAGCAAATATTTGGCACCACACAGACAAAATGATGGTCTAAGTTTTCTTTTTTCTTTTCTTTTCTTTTCTTTTTTTTTTTTTTAACCAGCCTTGTTGTTGTTGGGGTATTATAGACTTGGTCCTATAGCAACAAGCTAGAAGTATAAGCTTTCTGTTGCTTACTAAGTATGTATTTTAATCTTCTGCATTTAATTCTGTCTCAGCTGTTCTAACCAAGTTTGCAACTAGACCTTTAATCTATTGCATCTTTTCAAAGAATTATCTGAAGTGAAATGTTCTGTACATGAAGTTATATTGTAAAAATTTACAAAGTTCCTCGCTATATACCAGGAAGAATTATTGTGCTCTGTCTTCGGCGCTGTGAGGCTTTGAGTCCCCATCTCTAGAGCTATATTGGCATGGTTACCTGCATTTCCTGCCTCAAGTATGTTGCCATCCATTTATTCTACTGCTTATCTTTCTATTCATCTATCTGAGGTTAGCAATAATTTTTTGATCACCCAATCCAATGGCTTTTACTTAGAATTTCTAAGATTTCCATTAAAAAAAATACTTGACTCTTTAGAATGGACTAGTTTTGAAGTTTTTTTGATTTTTAATTTTATGGACTTACTGCCTTCCTTCAGTTTTCCTAAATCTTTCCCTTGTTTTTCTCAGTAGCTTCTATTGTTCTTTTACTTGAAACTGTTCCTTAAGAGTTTATCGAGGATGGCAGTGATAAGCTTGGACACATTCTGATCATCAGGAAGACAGACTGGACCACCACAGAGAGAAGTGCAAACATATCTGGGCTTGCTCACCAAAGACAGGGACAATAAAGAACTCTGTACTGGACATATAGACACTAGAAGAACCAAGACACAAGACATGGGACACAGAGCGCTTTCTGCTGCTGTAGCCAGCAGATCGGATCTTTTCAGGATGCTAGCTTCCACCTCCAAACCAAGGCCCTCCTCAGTTTCCTGAGTCCATAGCTTCCGTGCAGGCATTCTGACACCCAAAAGATCAGGGGACCACTACAGTAAGACTGAGGGCGATTCTCCCTGGGATTTGTAACATGGCAGCATCTGGCTGACTGATAGCTGGGGTGTTAAACTAACAGGCACTGAGACTCCCTGAACCCAAGCACACTGTGGACATGATATAGACTACATATTGGAACTTCCTGCCCCCTCATCACCTGGCCATTTGGCTGGGCATTCCACTGAGCACTCAGGGTACAGCATCTACATCTCAGGTCAGATCAATAAAGCAGTTCTGGACCATTGTGTGCAGCCTGAGCAACCAGCTGCCCCAGATCACAGAGCTCAAGTCTGAGAGGCACAGGTTGACCCTGAGACTTACCTGAGAGTAGCTTGGGAGGACCATAACCGCAGTCCTGACACGCTAGCTACAGGGAAACTGTTAGAAGCCCTGCCCACCCAGGAAGGCTGCTCTGGAAAACAGTGCTTTTGGCAGGGAAAAGGGGGCTGAGATTCTCCTGAGTCCAATGCAGTAGATGACTTGTGAACTCCATCTTGAAACTCACTGGTTATGCCCAATTTGGCAGGGCACCTAATCAACAGCCTCAATCCACAACATCTAAACCTCTGTCCGGAGCAGTAAAGCAGTTCTAGACTATTGAGGGCTGCCCCAACGATTGGGTGGCACTGAATCACAGAGTTTCTGACTGAGAGGCACAGGTTGAAATTGGGATTCCCCCTGAGAGCAGCTGGGAAGACCATGACCACAGGCCTGACCACAGTCCTGATGCCCTAGCTACATGGAAATGGTCAGAAGCCCCGCAGGCTCAGGCAGGCTGAATTGGAGCATAGTGATTCTGGCTGGGAAAAGGCAGCTGAGCTTCCCTGAATACAAGCACATCGGATCTCCCTGCTGACACCTGTCTTGCCCCTCGGCTGAACACCAAGTCTACAACACAGAGAGCTCCAACCCTGGAGTAGTGAAACAACCCTAGACCATTGATCACTGCCTGGGAGATGTGGGCTGCACCAGATCAGAGTATTTCTAACTGTAAGGCACACATTGAACCTGACAGCCCCTTAAGAGCTGCTTGGGAGGGCCACAATCATGTTCCTGATGCACTATCTGCAGAGGAACTACAGCATTAGCCTGCAGTCTGTGGCCTGCTGATCCCCACCAACATCACTAAGAAGACCAGCTGGGTCTCAGGTAACTGCAAGAAGGAATGACACATCCCTGAGTACCCAGTTGGGACACAACAAGAATGGGTGAGCTGTGGGAGGCCCACTGAGAACCAGCCTCAAACACAAGGCCCCAACCAGCCTGCAGAGAGCTACAGATCACCAAGATTATACAGCCTCTACACCAAAGCTCCTTCTTTGGCACCAAGTCCAGAAGGCACCAGGAATAAGCAGCTAAGGACAACCAGATGTCTAAAGAGCAGTGAAAGAGCAGAACTGACAAAAGTCAGGGAAATATGACTTCAACAAAATTCAGCGATGTTACTACAGTAAGCTCTGACCATCCCACCACAACTGAAACACATTAAAATGATGACAAATCTACATTAGGAAAATGATAGAGACCTTACAAGAAGAAAACAAATCCCTGAAGGAATTTAAAGAAATAACAATTTTACAAAGGAAAGCAATGAAGAATTCCATTAGAGACCTCCAAGCTAACTCAGTCAAACAAGAGTGGGAAAGAGACAAGGCTATGAAAGATTTACAGCAAAGACAACCAAATTGGGTCAGGAAATGTATAAAACAGTTCAAGACTTGAAATTGGAAATAGAAGTAATAAAGACAATACAAGCAGAGACAATCCTGGAGGTGGAAAACCAAAGAAAGAGACCAGAAACTACAGATATGAGTATTACAAATAGGATACAAGAGATGGAAGACAGGATCTTAGGCATGGAAGACTCAATTGAATTAATCAGTACAACAACCAAAGAAAATGAGAAATCTAAAAAATTCCTCATCCAAAACATATAAGAAGTCAAGGATTCAATGAAAAGACCGAATTTAAGAATTATAGGCATACATGAAAGAGAAGATCATCATGCTAGATGGTGAAAACGCATTTGACAAAATCCAACACCCCTTCATGCTAAAAGTCCTGGAGAGAGGCAGCATACAAGGATCATAGCTAGAAATAATAAAGGCAATATACAGCAAGTCAATAGTCAACATCAAATTAAATGAAGAGAAATATAAAGCATTTCCCCTAAAATCAGGGACAAGACAAAGATGCCAACTCTCCCCATAACTCTTCAACATAGTACTTGAAGTTCTATCTCCAGCAATAAGACAACTAAAGGAGATCAATGGGATCAAGTTGGAAAGTAAGAAGTCAAAGTATCCCTGTTAGCAGATGATATGATAGTATACATAAGTGAACCCAAAAATTCCACCACAGAACTGTTACAACTGATAAACACCTTCAGCAAGGTGGCTGGATACAAAATTAATTCAAAAAAATCAATAGCCCTTTTTTATACAAAAGATAAATGGGCTGAAAAATAAATTAGGGAAACAACACCTTTCACAATAGCCACAAACAATATAAAATACCTGAGGGTAACTCTAACCAAGCAAGTGAAAGACTTGTATGACAAAAACTTCACATCCTTGAAGAAAGAAGTTGAAGAAGAAATCAGAAGATGGAAAGATCTCCCATGCTAATAGATAGGTAGAAGCAACATAATAAAAATGGCCATCCTACCAAAAGCAATATACAGATTCAATGCAATTCGTATCAAAATACTCACAATTCTTTACAGACCATGAAAGAACAATTCTCAACTTCATATGGAATAACAAAAAACCCAGAATAGCTAAATCAATCCTATACAACAAAAATACATCTGGAGGTATCTCTATCCCAGATTTCAAGCTATACAAAAGAGCAACAGTAATAAAAACAGCATGGTACTGGTATAGAAACAGACCAGTTGGTCAATGAAATCGAATTGAAGACACAGAAATAAACCCATACACCTATGATCACTTAATTTTTGACAAAGAAGCCAAAACCATACAATGGAAAAAGGACAGCATCTTCAAAAAAAAAAAAAAAAAAAAACGGTGCTGGTCTAACTGATGTCACCATGTAAGAGCATGCAAATAGACCCATATTTATCACCTTGTACAAAACTTAAGTCCAAGTGGATCAAAGACCTTAACATAAAACCAGACACACTAAATCTATTAGAAGAGAAAGTGGGGAAAAGCCTGGAACTCATTGGCACAACTTCCTGAACAGAACACCAATAGCTCAGGCCCCGAGACCAACAATCAATAAATGGGACCTCATGAAACTGAAAAGCTTTTGTAAGGCAAAGGACACTGTCACTGGAACAAAACTATGCATCCCAGTGAACTTCTTTTCCATATAGCTTCCAGACTACAATGCTTGTATATTTAACTGTAGTTAGATGTGATTTTGCATATAGTTCATCCTTTAGAAAGGAGACCAAGAATCTATAATGTCACAAGATGAGACAGGATAAAATTCAGGTAAAAGTACATGTGAGACATGAAAGAGAGTATAAATCTAATGGCTTTTTTAGTTCCCATTCACTATTATTTTTTTGTAATAGATATGTTTATAGAAATATAATTGATATTGAAAGTATGAAACTTCCCAAAGACTCCATAGGTTCAGAATGGACATTCTAATTGAAATCTTATTGGTTAAAGGTAGAGAAGGAACTACAGGCAAGTAAGAAATTATATATACAATAACAATTAAGAAAAAGAGGTCATGATTTTAAGAGGTAACAACAGGAGATAGTTGGAGCAGTTGGATAAAGGAAATGGAATGGGATTGTGTAAATATATTTTAATTTTAAAAGCCTTGAAATGTGAAAGAATCAGCCACTTTATTGACTTCTTCAATTATATGTTCTAGGATGTAAAGTGAATAAATAAATAATAAATGGAAGGAAAAAATGTAAAGGAAACACTTAACCCATGTAACTGCCTTTTAAGGAAGCACAGCTGTTGTAGTTACTTTCCATGAGACACAGAAACCTAAGGGATTTTCCAAAGTAATTAGCGAATGTTAACTTTGAGCTAAATTACTAATCTTATAACTTATATTGTACCACTGGATAAAGATGAAGATGAAGCAGAAGGAGAAAAAAGGAAGGCACCATGCTTAAACATTAGGGTGACAAAAATTGTTCAATTCATTGCACTCTTTGCTTGTCTGCAGTTGCATTCAAACTGACTTTATTCAAAGAAAGTATATGCTGCATTAATTAATTTGAAGTGATGCATCTGGAGGATTTTGTGAGGTTTATTGTGGAACCTTCCTTTTGTTGCATTAGCCAACGAGGTGATTTAAGTTCCTTTTGGTAACCCACCACATGAAGAGATTCTTGTGTTACTGGATTCAAAGAACTCTTAGCAGGATAGTTTCTTGGGCCTTTAGAGAATTTCAGAGACTCACCAGTGATTTTTCTAAAAACCTGCTTTAAACTGCCCCCGACTAGGCCCATGAGACAGACCAAGTTGGAGAGAACAGGATTAAATGTCAGAGGAAGCACTGTGTGTGATGTGGCTGAAAAATGGGGACAGGAAAAGTTAGACTTCAAGTTGCCAGCTCTACCTCTCCCCTCTCTGAATCATTTTCAGGTAGAGCAGAAACAAAGAATGGGCCCTGTCATTGCAGAGGAAAGGGAGTCATGCATCAGCTGCAGCTAGCTGACATGCAACACTTGTGACCCAGGCACACAGTTCGCAGAATCTTTCACAGGGGCAGCCAATGATCTGTATCTCCTGAACAAGATAACGTGTCTATCCAGGAGATTATCCCCTTGACCTCTGCTAACCCTAAATCCGATCATAAATCATCTGAATTTTAAGTCCTATATTGCTTCGATACTGACTGCGTTTGCAATTACAAAGTTCCTTCATGAGTTTCTTAACTCCTACAAAAGATAAAGACCTGTAGCTGCTCAAAGCCTGTTTCTCCATTTGAAGATATGGATATTTACCGTGTTGTAGCTAGCCTGACCACCAGAGTTAACTATGACTCCCCCACCATCTCACTTTAGCAAGTCATTGTCTACTTTCAAAAACAGTTTCTCATTTTCTGTGCACTTTTTTCATCTCAGCATTCCGAATATAGGATTTCCAAGTTGATGCTACAGTAATGATAGTATAAACAATATAGCTGACTTTTAAAATTTTTATTTTATGTATATAAGTGTTTTGCCTGTGTATATGTATGTGTACCATGCACATGCCTGGTGCCTGAAGAAGGCACCAGATTCCCTAGAATTGGACTTGAAGATATGTGTGAGGGTGCTTGGAGCCAAAACAGGGTCCTGTACAAGAACAACTAATGATCTTCCCACTGAGCCATCTTTCTAGGCATGCCACCCCCACAACCCAACCCGAGGACCAATATTATTTATAACTGTTAACCAGAGCTCCCAGAAAAACTTTCACCTCTATTACATATACCAAACTTACTGACTGGTTGGACCTCATGACTGTTGGACGTTGGATGTTGCAGGTCTAGAGCTAAATTCTCTTGGGCTTTCTTTAGTCTCCTAAGTAACCATTTACTGCATACTCTGTATGTCATTCAACATCCTTGTGATGATTAGGAAATCCTTTGAATGTACAGACCCTCAGATTTACCAACCTAAAGACTATGATTGTTGTCATATAATATCAGAGGCCTAAAGCTGCTGTTTCTCCACTTCACTGTAATTAACATACCTCATGTTTCCATCAATTTATTTGAAAAATGCCATGACATAACTTACATGCTTATGTTATTAAAACTTCATGAAACTGTTACTACATTGAAAAATGGTATTTGGGGTATTTGAGATAGTTTAAATTGGTGTTCACTTGGTCATTCATACTTGGCTCCACAATAAACTATGTTTTCTTCCTCTTGATTTAAGAGCTATGTTTGCATCAATATTAGCTACCAGACTTTCTTATGCATTTTTAAGACTTTATTATTATTTAAAAAAAAACCTTACTCAAGAAACCTAATTATTTAATTCCTTCAATTCTCCAAAAATTTAAGGTACAAATACCTCACACTTATTTTTTAGCTACAATTTGTACTGCTGACAGATGTGAGATAAGAATTTAGGCATTAAAAATTTGTATTTAATAGTCACAAACAATGTAAAATACATAAGGGTAACTCTAACCAAGCAAGTGAAAGATCTGTATGACAAGAACTTCAGTCTTTGAAGAGAGAAATTGAAGAGGACATTGGAAGATGGAGAGATCTCCCATGCTCATGGATAGGTAGGATCAACATAATAAAAATGGCCATCCTGCCAAAAGCAATATACAGATTCAATGAATTCCTATCAAAATACTACCACAATTCTTTATAGACCTGGAAAAAGCATTCTCAACTTCATATGAAATAACAAAAACCCAGAATAGCTAAATCAATTCTGTGCAAAAAAAAAAAACAAAAAAAACAAAAACATCTGGAGGCATCACCATCTCAGATTTCAAGCTGTACTACATACAGAGCAATAGTAATAAAAACAGCATGGTACTGGTATAGAAACAGACCAGTGCACCAATAGAATAGAAATGAAGACCCAGAAATGAACCTACACCCATGGTCACTTAATTTTTGACAAAGAAACCAAAACCATACAATGGAAAAAGGACAGCATCTTCAATAAATGGTGCTGGTCTAACTGGATGTCAACAGGCAAAAGAAGGAAATTAGACCCATACTTATCACCCTGAACAAAACTTAAGTCCAAATGGATCAAAGACCTTAATATAAGGCCTGACACACTAAATCTATTAGAAGAGAAAGTAGGGAAAACCGCCAAACTCATTGGCACAGATGACCACTTCCTGAACAGAACACCAACAGCTCAGAACCTAAGACCAACAATAAATAAATGGGACCTCATGAAACTGAAAAGCTTCTGTAAGGCAAAAGACACTGTCATTCGAACAAAATGGCAACCTACAGATTGGGAAAAGATCTTTACCAACCCCACATCTGACAGAGGACCCAAAATTTACAAAGAACTCAAGAAATTAAATGCCAAGAAACCAAACAATACAATCAAAAAATGGGGAACAGATCTAAACAAAGAATTCACAGAGGAGGAAACCCTAATGGCTGAGAGACACTTGAAGAAATGCTCAGCATTCTTAATCATCAGAGAAATTCAACTCAAGACGACTCTGAGATTCCATCTCACACCTGTCAGAATGGCTAAGATGAAAAGCTCAAATGGCAACACATGCTGGTGAGGGTGTGGAGAAAAGGGAGCACGCCTTCATTGCTGGTGGGAATGCAAGCTTGTACAACCACTATGGAAATCAATCTGGCGATATCTTAGAAAACTTGGAATAGCTCTACCTCAAGACCCAGCCATACCATTTCTGGGTATACATCAAAATGAGTCCTCATCAAACCACAAGGATATTTCCTCATCTGTGTTCATAGCAGCTTTATTTGTAATAGCTAGAAACTGGAAACAATCCAGATTTCTCTCAACCGAGGGAATACTACTCAGCCATCAGAAACAATGAAATCATGCAATTTGCAGCCAAATGGATGGAACTCAAGAAGCTCATCCTGAGTGAGCTAACCCAGACTCAGAAGGATGCACATGGCATCTATTTACTTATAATTTGATTTTAGCCATATAGTACAGGATAACTATACTACAACCAATGTACCAAGGGAAACAGGAACATAGACTTTGTTACCTGTCTATGAGCCACTTTGCCCTAGTGGTGCTTCCTTGTAGGCCCCCAGTGTATGAGGAGGCTCTTGGCCCTCATATGACTGCTGAACTGTGGTGGGGAACTGATATGTAGGGACACTCCACTACAGAGGAGTGGGATGGAAGGGATGGGGGTAGAGGGTGGGAGGGCGGGACTGGAAGGTGTGGAAAGAGGGCACTGTGATGGAGATGTAACCTGAAGTAATAAATAAACATTTTAAAAAAGAAATGTTTGTTTGTTTGTTTGTTTATAGTCAGGATTTCAAGTAGCCCAGATTGTCTTGAGCTCACTATGTAGCTAAGGCTGGTTAACTTTGAATTTGAGATTGTCCTGCATTCACCGTGCAAGTGTTGGGATTGCAGGTGTGCACCATCATGTCCAGCTACTTAATTCTTATAAAAAATTCCATGAGGTACAGATACATATACTCAATGCTCCAGCTCCTTTTGATAAAGATCACAAAGCAGTAAGATCATTGGGCATCTGACTGAAATATTCCTTTTAGGTAATACATGTCAGTTAATGTTTCCTCCATATCTAATGTTTCCTTTTCCTGACAAGTCAGGAACTGGCTTTTGTTTCAGGTGACCATATAATTCTATATACAGTGTTTAAAAAGGAAAACAAAGACCGGACAACCAACTGAGCATGACTTTCATATTTAAACAGTAAAACCTTTTCTAGTGAGTTTTCATCCAGAGGCTCAAGACCATCAGTAAACAGATGTTTGATTAGGAAAGCTTGGGGGGTTGTGGGAAGAAGATACTGTATTTGAGAGGTCATACTAGATTGCCACACCCCACAGAGCTCTGCCAAGAGGCCATCCTGTGTCAATGAGATATCTGAGGACAAGTGTCATCATAGGAGTTCAGAAAAGGTTACATTACCTCAAGAGGAGCTTTGTAGACCAGAGTTTAGTACTTTAATTACTTCTGAGAAGGACTGTTAACCTGTGCACTCGAATACTCACATCAACAAGGCCAGCACATCCCTCCTGTAGACAGATCAATGTGAGAAACCTAATTATAATCAGAAGGTTGCTTGATTAGTAGGGAATTAGAGCAAGGAGAATGAATTGGATGATTTTAAGTTTAGTGGTGTAAAACAAACTGCCAAATAGGTCCATCTTCACAGCGGGCTGGTCTTTCAAACAACACTAAAATGCACAAATTTCACTGATCTTTTCTCTGCTCCAGTGAAGCTTGAGAGGCAAACCAACATTTTACTCAAGATTATGATTTTTCTCTATTTTTGGTTAATCTCTTTTTTGTGGACAATTATCTATTTTGTTTAAACTCTTAATAAGTTGAATATTTTTAGTTCAGCTTAGCACCAAGGCAACCAAAAAATTTATTTCAAATGATTCTTACTAACTCTCCAAATTCAACTTTAAATTCCTGCTCAGAGTACCATATAGATTTCAAGTGTTTACGTATATTTTGCACTTAGTGGAATAGCTATTGAAACACACACAACATGAAAAATTAGACATTGTTTGTATATTTTGTCTATTGAAAAAGTTAAACATCCTAGGGATGGGCAAGATGGATCATCAGAAAATGCCACTTACTGGGACTCAAGTTGTTCTTTGATCTCTACATATGTATTATTATGTATCGTAGAATGTACACACACACACACACACACACAGAGAGAGAGAGAGAGAGAGAGAGAGAGAGAGAGAGAGAGAGAGAGAAAGCAGATTAATTAACCAACTAACTAAATGTAAAAAGAGGTTAAAAGACTCAGCATCATTTCTAAAGAGTGAAACTATATACAACTGGCCATACATTAGAAGAGTCCTTTTATATATAAAATGTCCATAATACAGTGATCCATACTGACTCTCATTGAAATTAGTGGTATAAGAAGGAAGATCATACTGAGTGATTGCTAATGAGATTTATTACAGGAATGATAAGAGCATTCTAAAATTACATAATAGCAAACCTTACTCATTGCAGAAAATACATTTTAAATGCATATATAACCCTTTAAAGAAAGGAACTTTGTGATATGAAGTACACCAAAGTTTTATATGAAAACATTAACAAAAGCAAAGAAATGAAAACTTAAGGTAAATTTAAAACCTGGGGATGTTATCTTAGACCCAATAGCTATCAAACAGCATTCCTTATGCATGATTTCATTGTTCCTGATGGCTGAGTAGTGTTAGTAGTATTCAATTGTGTAGAGGGACTACAGGTTTCTTTCTTTTTTTTCTTTTTTTAATCCATTCCTCTGTTGAGGGACATCTGGATTGTTTCCAGTTTCTAGCTATTACAAATAAGGCTGCTATGAACATAGATGACGGTATGCCCTTGTGGTTTGGTGAAGAATCCTTTGGGTGGATACCCAGAAATGGTATGGGTGGGTCTTAAGGTAGAGCTATTCCAACTTTTCTAAGATATTGCCAGACTTATTTCCATAGTGGTTGTACAAGCTTGCATTCCCACCAGCAATAGAGGAGTGTTCCCCTTTCTCCACACCCTCGCCAGCATGTGCTGTCATTTGAGTTTTTGATCTTAGCTATTCTGACAGGTGTGAGATGGAATCTCAGAGTTGTCTTGAGTTGAATTTCTCTGATTATTAAGGATGCTGAGCATTTCTTCAACGGTCTCTCAGCCATTAGGGATTCCTCCTTTGAGAATTCTCTGTTTAGCTCTGTTCTCCATTTTTGATTGGATTATTTGGTTTCTTGTCATTTAATTTCTTTAGTTCTTTATAAATTTTGGGTATTATCTCTCTGAGATGTAGGGTTGGTGAAGATTTTTTCCCAATGTGTAGGTTGCCACTTTGTTATATTGACAGTGTGTTTTGCCTTACAGAAGCTTTTCAGTTTCATGAGGTCCTATTTATTGATTGTTGGTCTTAGATCCTGAGCTGTTGGTGTTCTGTTCAGAAAGTTGTCACCTGTGCCAATGAGTTCGTCGGTTTTCCTCACTTTCTCTTCTAATAGATTGTGTGTCAGGCCTTATGTTAAGGTCTGTGATCCTCATGGACTTCAGTTTTTTGGCTAGGTGATAAGTATGGGTCTAATTTCATTCTTTTACATGTCGACATCCAGTTAAACCAGCACCATTTGTTAAAGATGCGGTCCTTTTTCAATTGTATAGTTTGGCTTCTTTGTCAAAAATTGAGTGACCATAGGTGTGTGGGTTCATTTCTGGGTCTTCATTTCTATTCCATTGGTGCACTGGTCTATACCAGTACCATGCTGTTTTTATTACTATTGTTCTGTAGTACAGCTTGAAATCTGGGATGGTGATGCCACCAGATTTTTTTTTTAATTGTACAGGATTGATTTAGCTATTCTGGGTTTTTGTTATTCCATATGAAGTTGAGAATTGCTTTTTCCCGGTCTATAAAGAATTGTGGTGGTATTTTGATAGGATTTGAATTGAATCTGTATATTGCTTTTGGCAGGATGGTCATTTTTATTATGTTGATCCTACCTATCCATGAGCATGGAAAATCTTTCCATCTTCTGAAGTCCTCTTCAATTTCTCTCTTTGAGGACTTGAAGTTCTTGTCATACAGGTCTTCCAGGCATTCTTTTTGGGTGTGGCTATTTTGAAGGGTGTTATTTCCCTAATTTCTTTCTCAACCCATTATTTTTTGTGTAAAGAAGGGCTTCTGATTTTTTTTTGAATTAATTTTGTATCCAGCCACCTTGCTGAAGGTGTTTATCAGCTGTAAGAGTTCTGTGGTGGAGTTTTTGGGCTCGCTTATGTATACTATCATATCATCTGCAAATAGGGATAATTTGACTTCTTCGTTTCCAATATTTATCCCCTTGATCTCTTTTAGTTGTCTTATTGCTCTAGCAAGAACCCTCAAGTACTATGTTGAAGAGATATGGTGAAAGTGGGCATCCTTGCCTTCTCCCTGAGTTTAGAGGAAATGCTTTAAGTTTCTCTCCATTTAATTTGATGCTGGTTACAGGCTTGCTCTATATCGCCTTTATTATTTCTAGGTAGAGTCCTTGTATGCACATTCTTTCCAGGTCTTTTAGCATGAAGGGGTGTTGGACTGTGTCAAATGCTTTTTCCACATCTAGTGAGATAATCTTGTGGTTTTTTTTCTTTCAGCTTGTTTATATGGTGAATTGCATTGGTAGATTTTCGTATGTTGAACCATCCCTGCATTCCTGGGATGAGGCTTACTTGATCATGTTGTATGATAGTTTTGATATGTTCTTAGATTCTGTTTGAAAGTATTTCATTAAGTATTTTTGCATCTATGTTCATGGGGGAAATTGGTCTGAACTTCTCTTTCTTTATTGGGTCTTTGTGTGGTTTAGGAATCAGGGTGACTGTGGCCTCACAGAATGAGTTTGGCAGTGTTCCTTCTGATTCTATTTTGTGGAAGAGCTTGAGAGTATTGGTATTAGCTCTTCTTCGAAGGTTTGGCAGAATTCTGTGCTGAAACCATCTGGTCCTGGACTTTTATTTCATTTGGAGATTTTTAATGACTGTTTTTTCCTTAGGGATTATAGGTCTGTTTTATCTACTAACGTGATCTTGATTTAACTTTGTTAGGTGGAATCTATAAATAATATTGTCCATTTCGCTTAGGTTTTCAAATTTGGTGGAGTACAGGTTTTTAAAGTATGACCTAAAGATTTTCTGGATTTCCTCCATGTCTGTTGTTATTTCTCCCTTTTAATTTCTGATTTTGTTGATTTGAGTTTATTCCTTCTGAGATTTTGTTAACTTGACTAAGTGTTTGTCTATTTTGTTGATTTTTTTTTCAAAGAACCAACTATTGTTTTCATTGATTCTTTGTATTGTTCTTTTTGTTTCTAAGTTGTTAATTTCAGCCCTAAGTTTGATGATTTCTTGCCTTCTGCTCCTCTTGGTAGTGTTTGCTTCTTTTTTTCTAGTTCTTCCAGTTCTGCTTTTAATTCGTTAATATGAGCTGTCACGATTTTTTTTTTTTTGAAGGCACTTAGTGTTATGAACTTTCCTCATAACACTGCTTTCATTGTGTCCCATAGGTTTGGGTATGTTGTGCCTTCATTGTCATTGGATTTTAAGAAATCTTTGATTTCTTTCTTTATTTCTTCCCTGACCCAGTAGTCATCCAGTAGAGAATTGTTCAGTTTCCATGCGTGTGTAGCCTTTCTGTTATTTCTGTTGTTGAAGTCCAGCTTCATTCCATGGTGGACTGTAATATAGAAGGGGCTATTTCAATTTTCTTGTATCTCTAGGGTCATGCTGTGTGTCCAACTATATGGTCGATTTTGGAGAATGTTCTCTATGGTGCTGAGAAGAAGGTACATTCTTTTGTGTTTGGGTGAAATGTTCTGTAGATATCTTTTAGGTCCATTTGGTTCATGACCTCTGTTACACTCATTATTTCTCTGTTTGGCTTCTGTCTTGTTGACCTGTCCATTTTTATAAGTGGGGTGTTGATGTCTCCCACTACTAATGTGTAGGGATCGATATGTGGTTTAATCTTCACAAGTGTTTCTTTTATTAATGTTGCCCTTGTATTTGGGACATAGATATTCAGTATTGAGATGTCATCTTGATGAATTTCTCCTTTAACAAGTATGTAGTGCCCTTCCCTATCTGTTTTGAGTAACTTCAGTTGAAAGTCTATTTTATGTTATATTAGAATGGCTACTCCAGTTTGCTTCCTGACACCATTTGCTTGGAAAACCTTTTCCTAGCCCTTTACTCTGAGGTAGCTCCCATCTTTGTTAGTGAGATGTGTTTCTTGTATGCAGCAAAATGTTGGGTCTTGTTTAAGGATCCATTCTGTAAGCCTGTGTCTTTTTTTTTTTTTTAAATACTTTATTTTTTTTTTCTTCAAGTTACATCTCAGTAACAAAC
>CAJQZJ010008773.1:4553447-4602036 GCA_907164525.1 Lophiomys imhausi | reverse complement strand
CCACTGTAAGATGGTTGAATTAGTGGCAAGCCTTTCTCTTGGCATGAGAAAACACCTTGCACCAACTGCAGACAGACTGCTGTCCAAAAAGGACAAAATTTGGTAGCAGCGAAGTCGACAGGAAAAGACTTTTAATTTGATCTTCTGTCAACTTCTCTAGCTCACTGAATCTTGTTTACCTTTTTAAATTTACTTTGTTCTGATTATTTTGTTCCTGAGTAAGTACAGGGGCAAATGCTCCAAGAGTATCTTGGAGTCAGAGCTTCATGAGGAGGTCACAATCTCCAGGTCATACAGAAGACTTTCAGGTAGGCCACATAAGGATATCACCCTAAAGGGTGTAGGGAAAATATGCTCAAGACTTTCTTGAAGAAGTTTAGAAGTCGAACTTCTGGAAGAAGGTATAAATGATCCAGAAGAAATTCCCCATCAATCAAATATCCTCAAGTTGTAACATATTAAGAGATGCACAAGCAAGTAACACATGGAGATTAAGACCAAAAGTGGAGGATGGCACAAAGATGGTTGAACCATAAGACTCAGCTTTGCTGAATTGTTGTCAAGCAGCTGTGCTGGCTTCATGACTTTTGCTGTTCCCACTAGATATGGTTGCACCAACAAATAATTATCTCCTGTTATAGGCTGAATAAAATGCCTAGGAGACACTGTGCAAGCTATTTGGAAAAGGGACAGGCAAGGTACAAGTAAGGAATGATGCCTTCCTAGCATGGCAGGGTTATTGTTATTCACATCTTACAGTAATTCTTAGTTATCAGCTATATTCTGTCAATATATGTAATTCTTACCTGTCTGTGCAAATTTGGATATTATTTACCTTACTGACAAAAGTAAAGCTATAGGATTATTTCTGGATGTAATATAGACTATGCAGCAAAGAAGAAATGGAGACCAGAACAGAAGATAGTAAAGGGGATCAAGAGGTCACAAAAACTTCAACTCACAGACAAGACTTAGAATCAGAAATACATGGGAAATGGAGGTAGACATAAAATCTGAAGCACTTTAAACCACATGAATTCTCTGAAAGCATCCTGGTTTGCTGAGGCTCACTGTTGGATGTCTTTTTTCATTGGAGAACAAGAACTGTAGCAGCTAGTACAGGTTGGATGACCAACTTCTCCATTATCGCAAGCCTCTAAACTCTTGAATCTGGCAAACATGTGCCTAAAAATTAACGATGGAGCTTATTTATGTTTACCAAAATGAGTAGAGGTTCATGGTAGCTGTTAGTGGCATGGTTGATTGTTCATTTCTGCCTTAGACTTTATAATATCTTCAACTTAACACATGCCATTTTGAAGCATTTTGAAGAGATGATCATATTATTTCTTTTGGTTTGCCCCAGGAAACCAGCAATACTAGTGAGCTGAAGATATCCAAATGTGAATTTGATCTTCACAATAGCGGAATATACAGAAGCAGATGAATTACCGCCTGCACTTTCCAAACAGAATTTAAACACTACCTTCCTACTACTCATTCTAGTTATCCCAGAAGAGCGCAATTGCTCCCTCAAGAGTTCCTTATGGCACCACATCCTTACAGATACCATCTGTGAACTGCTTATGACCTGGAATTAATTGTCATCCACTCCTGTTTGTTTATTCTTCCCATCCAAGTAGACTGTAAACTTTGAAAAGGTAAGGTGTCCCATGGTTGCAATTACCAGAACTCTTAATGGACTTTAAGTATGTGATTTAAATACCTCTTGTGTGAGCCCTCTCCTTTTCCAAATAGAGATAATCACAGGTCTCTGCTATAGACACAAAGCAAGGTCTAGAGGGTGCCTAATGAGATTTCCAGGTTTTTGAGTCCTGGAACTGAAAGAGTGACATGTAATAGTGGTAGAAACAGAGATACTTTATTAAATGTGAAAACACTCCCTAAACTGAAAGTGAGCCAGGACTAGACAGAAGTCAATGGCTAAATAAAACCGTACTTGAGACTTTGGGATATTTTTGTGGATCACTTATATACCACTCACTTTTCCATACAAGTAACTGATGTTAAAGTTGGAGGGCCTGGTCAAGTCTCTTCCTCTGACATTAGACTGTTTCCAATGTTAATCTTAATGTCTCTCTATTTTCAAACACTTCTCCTGACATGTGTTTGACAGGTTCATTTTTGGTCATCTTTATATTATAGATCTCATTAAATTACGAATGATGCCAAATGGTAAGTACTTTCAAAACACATCCATAATGTCTCATACATATAAATTTTATTTTACTTTATTTTTGCCAGACAACTGATGTGAGTGTGTGTGTGTGTGTGTTTATGTTTGAGGAAGAGAGAGAGAGAGAGAGAGAGAGAGAGAGAGAGAGAGAGTACCTGATATCTAGGAGAAGAAAGACACTACAGCTCCATGCATGCAATGAGTGGAGAGTCATTTGTTTCTGCTTTTAGAATGTGTTGGAGTATTTATTTCTAACATTTGTTGCTCTCATGTAAAGTTATTCACGTTTTTTAAGGTCTTGCTCTTTTGTTCTTGCTATTCTTATTTTAATTTTTCACTTTCCCTGAATACAAACAAACTAATGCAAAAAGAGGACGATAGGTAAACTTCAAGTATGCATTGGAGATCTTGGTTGTTGGTGTTCATATATATGTGCATATATATTTTTTCTTCCCCACAGTGTATAAAATGACAAAGTTAAGAAGGAATATTTTGTGAATTTATTATTAGGTGCATAGTAACATGCCAAGGGCACTTAGAAATGTCAGTAATTTAGTTTCTATTAAAACATCATTTTTCAAGAAACTATCTTTTAAATGGATGAATTTTATGAGATGCCAGTGTTGGTTGTTCCTGGTGTGCTTCCATTTTAATAACCATAATTTATCTCCAGATAAAATGTAGTAAACTGATCAGGCTCATGACGACACAGATGCTGGTGCAGAGAGTGTGAATAACTCCGCCCTCTCCCCAGAAGTGGTTAGAAAATAACTGACCAGTGTTGGGTATAAAGGTGTGGTTCTGCTGTCTCAAATCTCAAAAATAAAAACTTTGCTTTGCAATTTACTGATCTTGGTCAAACCATATATGCTACTTTTTCCTCCTTATCCCTCTTCATTCACAGATTTCTCTGTGGAATAGTCCTTTGATTTGCATGTGGATCTTTATATTGGACTCTTCTTTGAAGAAATAAAACTGTAAACAAATGCCTCTAATGTTAAACTCTGTGGCTTGATAAGGAACATTGGCAAACAGTATTCATGGGAGACATGATTGCTCAGAAAGGCCTAATGTAAGAGGTGACTGAGTTTAGACTGTAAACCAGTGGTTCGCAATGAGAAGTAATTTTGCCCAACAGGAAACACTTAGCAAATTGTGGAGATATTTCTGATCATGGTGAGAGTAGGTGTAAGGAAAGGTCCTATTAATATCTCACTAGTGTCACAAAGTAGTGCCAGTGAATCTTCTTCAATGCCTTTGGCATTCCTCCACAACAAAGACTCACAGATTCCAAAGAGTAAATAGTATTACTGCGGAGAAACTGTAACAGGACAGACTCATTCCTTTATTCTGTGTGAGTGTGAACTTACTCAGGAAATCAGGGAATGGAGAGATGTAACCTAACTTTTTAAAATTATTAAATATTTATTTATTGATAACTATATTCACTTATAAAAATATAAACATTTAATTACTAATCCTACAAATGCCTACAACCCCTATGACCTAACCACTAAACCTATTGATAACTATTACAACTTTTTTCCTAACCTTTTAGAAGGATACAGTCTCTGGGGCAGGTCCTCAGTCATCAGGAACACAGTCTCTGTGGTAGACCCTTTAATGTATTTAGCAGTCCCTTTTTCTGGAATATCTCAGATGTAGATTTGTCAGGGTAAATTGGCTATGGCAGTCTAACCTTAAATAAGGCTTGAGGCTTTCTTCTCTCTGGGAGACCCCAGCTGTCTATAGGCCAAATTATTTCCCTCGTATCAGCAACTCTGCTGCACTGCCTCAGTCCTTAAAGCAGGCCACAGTTTCGTTTAGTCACTGTTCAGACACATCAAACCCCTCTAGGCAAAAGCTGAGCCACAGGGTTTAGTCCTTGGCCTTTTGCTGTCTTGCTGAGGCTTTCTTTGCTCACCAGCTTCTTTCTGCCTCAGGGAGATCTGGCCATCAGTCCACCAGCACTTTTTCCATCAGGACTTGCTAGCATCAGAGCTCTCTAGCATGGGAGCTCTCCTTGGCTCCATCCACTTGTCCTTAAATAGGAGGAACTCTGTTTTAGCTTAATTTGGGCTCCACTCACTTAGCAGCTGAAAACAATGCCAGGCCAAATACTTTGTTTCTAGTCCATTAAGTCTTTCCTGTTTTTCACCTGGCTTTAACCTTGTTTTTTAGTCCATTAAGTCTTTCCTGTTTTTCTGACTTCAACCTTGTTTTTCAGTCCATTAAGTCTTTCCTGTTTTACACCAGATTCATCTTTGTTTTTCAACAAGCTGATAAGTTAATTGCTCACAGCCAAGTTGATCTTCATGCCCCGAATCAAGAAACTGTATCAGAAACCCCTAGATATTTACTAATCTAATTTGTATTAATCAAACTCCCTACATATCCCTCTTCTTGTAAAATAAAAATTAAATCTACAATCATAACTACATATACAATGTAAATAAATACATAAACAATAACTTTAAATTTTTAATGTACATTAAAGCAAGAGTTAAAATAAACTTAAATTTCTCACAATACATAGTTGTATTTACATCTTTTGACAATCAAAAGACATGTAAACGAAATGATTTTATATTCTTATCAATAAACTTGATTTTTTATTATATACAAAACATTTTAAAACTTGTATCAATAAACAGAATCTTAAAATTTTAACAATATAAACAAAATAATCTTTTACTCCAATTTTTACAGTTCCATTTATTATATCTATTCATTGCAAACATCACAAACAATAGACAATCACAATACCTAAGATATGACAACAAAAATTTTTCATTCCACCTCTTGGGAATGAAGTTGAAAATAGTTTTTGGGCACCCTTTAAAAATTGAGATATTGGCCAATTTCCAGGATAACCAGCTATATAGCTTTTTGTTGTCCAATCTCTATATGATCAATCATTTTGGACTAGCCCTTTTTTAGTTGATTTGTATGTTCTTTTTTTTGAAAAATTAATAATTGAAGCAGTCTGTCAGGCAGAATCATTTGGCCTATTTGTCTTGATATTGTCATTTCGACTTTGGATCTGAAAATAAGTTTTTTTCTCTAAGTTTAAGGAGGAGAAAGGCTTGGATCAATTTTGTAAGTCTATTTGAAGTATAAACTCTATCCATGCTAAATGAAAAAATGGAATATTATGAACATCAGAGAGTTCTTACCATACAAAGATGTTTATGTCTCAGCTAATAAGAGACTCTCCCTGGTCAGATCTAATCTTTACAAAGTTTTGTTGGTAACCACATTTTTTCACTTCCTGTAGATACATATGTATATCCACGTCTCTGTCTTAAAACTAGTGGAGGTTTTCATTCTAAAGTCAAAATATCCTTATAGTATATTGGTTGATTTAGTTCCTCAGTTTTTTCTATAACCCAGTGTCTCTCAGCTGCAGTAGTACCTTTCTCATCAACATTCAAAAAATTCAGTGTTAGTAAAGCATTGTGAAATCTGTCTCTGGGATTCTTTAATTCCCCTTTTTGTTTATTAAGCATCTCTTTTAAGGTACGATTAGCTCTTTTTACAATTGTTTGTCCTGTAGGATTGTGTGGGGTACCAGTAATATGCATCAAGATCAACATTTGCAAAAAGACAGTTGAAAGAAATACTGGAATCCCCTCCCCATCATGCTTATATGTAACTCAATATCACCACAAGTAAAAGACTTGGGATGAGGCTTTGCAAGTTTTGGGGGGTATTTTGGGAACAACCAATTGAACTTGTAGTCTGTGAGTATCTGTGGTTCATTATCACTTTGCTCTCTCTACAGGTCTCTAGTCAGCTTTCAATTTGGAAATGTTCTCTTAAAAAAGCTACAACCAATGCACCAAAGAGAACATGGACATAGACTTTGTTACCTGTCAATGAGACACTTTGCCCTAGTGGTGGTGCCTTGTAGGCCCCCAGTGTATGAGGAGGCTCTTGACCCTCATATGACTGCTGAACTCGGGCGGGGGACTGCTATGTAGGGACACTCCACTTCAGAGGAGTGGGATGGAAGGGATAGTGGGTAGAGGGTGGGAGGGCGGGACTGGGAGGGGTTGATAGAGGGCACTGTGATGAAGATGTAATCGGAAGTAATAAATAAATATTTAAAAAAAAAGCTTTCTCTAGTTCTATCCTTGCCCACAGTCTAATTCTTTGTTCTGGGACATAAGAGCCTGGAAATTTGCATAGCTGCCATCCACATTCAGGCTCATTCCTATAGCATTTCTATATATTCTTAGTCACATTCCATTGACCCTATTACAGATCTATAAAGAGAATGTCCTTTAGTTTCTTTGATTTCATTTTTTGTTTGTTTGTTTTTAAAGTCTCATAATTTATCTGTCAACACCAGTTGGCATATATCCAGAAAAGTATTGCAGTGGAGACTTGACAGATCAAAATACTTTTTTTTTTTTTGAGCTGATATTTCAGGACTTTAGTGAGTTAAACAGCTGTGTTTTCTTTCTTTACCCAACCTATGCCTGGTAACATTTTTATGTAAGAAAAAGAATCACTCATTCCTAAGTCAATTTCTATCCCACAGCTACAAGGCAATTATTCAGAAAAGAGTTTGTTTTGTTTCACTGCTTTGTTTTTGTTTTCCTGGTACAATGAAGTTAGAACTTTCTGTTGTAAATACATTTATGTATTATGCTTGTATGAATACATAAGCATGTATGTATATACATATATCTATATATATGACTATACTCACTCATGCACATGTATTTATACATTTCTATTATTAAAGTTATTAATATTAATATCCCCAGTGAATATAAATCATCTTTGTATCAAGAGGAAGTAGAATAAAGTTTGAATTTCTATCTTGTGACTCTTGCTGACTTTTGATAATTTAGGGCTCACTGCTGCCTGAGAACAATCAATGGATATAACTTTTATTATAACACTGATCAACCCAATATGCAGGGGCAAGTGGAATGGTAATCTAGTGCTTTTTGTATAGGCTCTGAACTCATCTGATTTTCCAACACAATACATTTCCTTAGCACATCTGAAAGTCAGTTGTCAGAGGTAGAGTTGATAGACTGTTAGCCAACAGTGTTTCATGACTTTTGGTGGAGTGACCCAGCATTCAAAGACACTTGGCTTGCTGAAAGTGGGACAGAGCAGTGGGAGCTGAGGCAAAGAGTCTGTGAAAATCCTGAGTAATGGACAGGTTATAGAATATAAGTTTTCATTTTGTGGGTTTCATGATAGAGTTCCTTTAATTTGTGTTACATGGAGTACATTTACAATATAACTTAATTTTCAAGAAAAATGATAAAGAACATTCCAGGAAATGCTTCTTTTTGGGTACTAAACTTATAAATCATAAACAGTTGAATTAGGTGAGATTTTATTGATCATGCATCTTAAATTTTAATATTTTATCTCTGAAGAGAAGAACTTAACAAATATAGTACCTTGCAGTGCAGACTCTCAACTTCATAAACACTGAAGTGAAAGATTCTGCTAAGGCATGTTCAGGGACCTAGAGGAGCTTTGCATGAATTAATGATCACTTACCTATGCAGCCCTTCTTTTTCCTTGGAGAATTTTCATATACACAGTTGACTCAGGAACCAGAACTCTCCAAGGTCTCCTCCACAACTCCTGCATCTACTATTATGCTCACTGTTAAAATTATTCGCCTTACTGAAGAGATAATCTATCAGCCTGATGGTTCAATAAATGCTTGTTAAACTGCATTGAGCTGTGTTTTTTCACCCATCCATCCAAGTGTGCTAGACTCTGGGGATCCCATAGTGAAAACAGAGGAGGTTTAAGTAGACCACATACTCTCTTGATGGGTCTTTGTGGCACAATTCTAGTACAAAGACTGGAAATGGCCTTAGAACTCCAAAGCACTTCCCTCATCTGCTCGTTGAAGCTTGAAGTTCTTTAAACAGTAATGTGCATTCTTGGTAGGCAATGAGCTCTTGGAGAAACTAGGTTATTTGTGTATTTCTCTCAAGTTGTGTGAGTGTTGGTTCAAATGCCAAGTTAAAGTACAAAGTCAGATTACATTGCCCTGGGTCTTGGCGGGGGGAGTGGTTCTGTCTTGTGATCCTTCTTTACCCTTTTTAGTGACAGACTACACTGCTTGGTGGTAAAACTTTGCCAAAATCTAGTTAGAGCCAAATAGAATACCTCTACCCTTTGACCACATACGTTGATCCAAAAATATTCTCATGACTCTCACTGGCCCAGATGAAGTTTTACTCGGGCCTTTTAAATTGGAATCTGAGATTTTCTGAGATAGGAGCTCACAGTGGCTCTTTCTGCCTAAGGAGAGAAAGAGAAGTTCCAGTCGGGCTCTTCAAAAAGAAAATAACATTGGTGTATGAGCATGCCAGTATTCAGGAGTGATTAAGCCTATTTTGTAATTAAACTCAGGTTGAAGAGACAAATTCCTTGGGTTCTAATGCACTTCCTTAAAATTGTGAGACTGTAGAAGATTCAGGTTGCTCCTCTTTAACTCAAAAAAACTCATGAGAATGTGGGAGGCAATGCTTAACTCTCAGGTCTTTGGCAGTTTACAGGGTCCTCAAACTCATTGATATGTCTCCTATGGAAATCTGGGACTTAGAGTCCTTTTTGTAAACCACTGAGGGTACTGTGATTGGTTCAGAATGCACCTTCAGGTGTACTTCCTGGCCCAGGCCTTATGAATCCGACAGGTACTACTTTCTCTCTCTTGACAGACCTCATCATGTTCCTAATCAAGACTGTATAGTAGTGAGACCAGAGAAAGTTGCTTACACTACACAGAGAGTAGTCCTATATCAGCTACATCCAGCTTTCCAGCCATTCTTCCCATGAAGCTACGAATGGAAATAGAAGCACTGTGTGAGTTACAGACCTACACAGCCTAGGGAAATTTCAAAAATAAAACAAAACTGACTACCACTTTTGGAATACTGATAAAACATAAACCATTTTCTGCCTAAGTGTGACACATAATCTGAAAATGTAAGAAAAGTGCTTTAATTCACCTACATATCCTAACATAGCTGTTGTTACATTAATAGATTAGACAAATTAAAGAAGCTAAAAAAATTCAAAATAGTAGCCTGCCAACAGTAGAGGTACATGAACTCATAAACTCAGTATTTGTTATTTAGTTTTGGAGGTTTTGGATGCTGTGATTTGGCTGGGGTTTTGAGAGACCTTTTGGCTAACGTCTTTTGTATTCCAGGATTGCATAGAACTCACTATGTAGGTGAAAATCATCTTGTCTTTCTCTCCTTTCTGTCTGCTGAATGCTGGGAATAAAAGTATATATTACCAGGTTCAGCTTTGTAATACTAGGGTTCAAACCAAGGCCTTCATGAATGCTAGGTGGGTATTCTGCCAACTGCTGCATCCCGATCCCCTAAATTCATTATTGCTATTGCCTTGATTCTTGTCTATCTGAAATTCAACTACTCCATTTTCTACCACCATTGAAATACTGTGCTATTCTTCCAATAATCCTCTAATTTCTGGAGTCTATTTAGAGTTGAATTCTGCTACCTGCTTTCAGGTGGTTTGATGCTAATATAATGTTTAAGATTCTTATTAACCCTGAGATTCTATGTAGATGATCCATCACATAAGTCATATAGAGTATAGAGATAAATAATTTTCTTTTTCATCTTTGTTGTCCCATTTAAAAGCTCTAATTTTATTATCTTCAATAATCTGTGACTTCATAATAAAACCAAGCACAAGAGCAGATTCTTTCTCCTAAATTTATACAAGCATAGGTGGTGCTTTGTACCTTTCATTCATTATTATGCAATTTGTGAGGAGCAGAAACATTCCTGTTTGCAAAGATAGCAATGAAGAACCTACCTCCCGAGGTCAGGGTGGCTAGCTAGCAGAGGATACTTGACAGTTTCCAAGTTAGTGAGACAACCTGTGTCTTGACAGCATCCTAGGAACTACAGTTAAGGCTGTTCTCTGTTCTTCACAAGTACACACATACACACACACACACACACACACACACACACACACACACACACAGAATCTCAAAAGTTAATTTGCACTTAAACTTTAAATCCTTAAACTACATAGGAGGGGTTAGGGAGGGAAGGAAGAAAGAAGGAAGAGTAAGGGGAGAGATGGAAGAAAAGAGAGAAGGGCAAATAACTAAACTCAAGAGAGCATCGACAATAGTGCTGTGGTAAGCTCAAAATTTTCTTCAACGCTGTAAAGAAACTGAGTGGTGTGCTTATGTACAAATGCACATTATTATCAAATCCTAGACATCATCTCCAACCCACAGCCTGTTTGCAAACAGGAACTTGAAGGAAAGACTGTTTATCCTGTACTTCTAGAGAATACAGAAGCCATCTGACTAGCACAGAGTTTTGAAAAGCCTTTTACAAGTCAACTTGTTAACTTTAACTTGTTACGTTTTCAAAATGTTCCTGAGAGATTTGAGGGAAAAAGTGTCTGAATTAATTGATAAATGGAGAACCTATGTTATTCTGTCTGGAGGACCAGCAGAAGGAACAAATGTGCTCTCATTTTCAGTACTCATCCACGGAAACCCAAAAGAAACTACTATTCTTACAGATAAGCATAGAAGCCCCAGTTCTCTGCTGAATGAGTTCAAGCAGCGAGCTTCCTCTTGTGGAGGATGAAACTCTGTTGTCCTTCCAATTAACCTTTGTGTGTTCACTGGATGGAAAGACCTTTTCATGGAGAAATGTAACTTTTTTTTTTTCAAGGAAAAAGGAGACATTTTGAACATGAACAGCTGTCTAGGTAGCACCCTGTCTCCATTCTTCCTTCCTAACAAAGCCCCTAAGGCAGTCTTGGAGCCTAGAGGGAAAGAGTCTCATTCAGATTTTCAAAGTAGAGCTACTGGCAGGGAAAGGTAACACTCTTAAGGCAGTGCTTGATGTAGGGCTAGACTTCTCATGTCTCCTAACAAGACTAAAGAAAAATTAAACGCTCCATAATTGTAGTCATATAGACATATATAGTAGGTATATATGAAATATATAATAAAATTTTTATATGCTTGATATGAAAACAAAAAGGAGGTGCACTTAGTGGGATTCCTTAGTGGCTCCTTCCATAGAGCCAGGTACCTGTCTGTTAAGCCAGGACTGTAAGTGGCAGAACGATTAGATGGGCCCTTTATAACACTGATGAGCTGTGGGAACAGCATGCTTGGACTCGTTCCCTAACACCAGATTTATATTTAAACATTCATTTCACAGTCTTTAAGAAAGCTAGAAAAGGGGGCTGGAGAGATGGCTCAGCGGTTAAGAGCACTGACTGCTCTTTCATAGGACCCGGGTTCAAATCCCAGCACCCACATGGCAGTTCACGGCTATCTAATTTCCAGGTGTGGTGGCACACGTCTTTAATTCCAGCACTTGGGAGGCAGAGGCAGGTGGACTTCTGTGATTTCAAGGCTAGCCTGATCTACAAAGTGAGTCCAGAACAGCCAAGGATACATACAGAAACCATGTTTAAAAAAAAAAAAAAAAAAAAAAAAAAACAGAAGAAGAAGAAGAAGAAAAGAAAGAAAGCAAGAAAAGGCAGGTTTTTCATTTCTTAGTTTCGGAAGCTGCAGACCCTGTACTTCCTATAAAATCAGATATATTTATCCCTCTCAGGTCTCTGAGGTGATTGAAGAACAGATAGATAAAGTCTCATAATTAAATTTTGAGTTGTTTAGGAGTCAAGAGAGTGTTATACATCTAAGAAGATACTTTTAAAATTGTGTTGCAATTAGTATGAATGTTGAGTCAGATATAGAACTTTAAACTCATGGAGATGTTTAGATAGTAGAATGTTAAAGTCAGGTACCAAATACATATGGACTGGTCATTGGGAATGTACGTTAAGCCATATAACCCTCATAACTGTTGCCTAATTACCTCTGTTGTACTGTATTGTATTTATTATTATAAGAGAAAGAGCCATTTGTTGGACTGAAAGGAGAAACTGTAGGGGGAAATAAGATATACCTTAAACTTAAAAGAAAAAAAAAAGGGAAGAGGATGGGGGTTTGAGGGTGGGAGGGTGGGACTGGAGGGGGAATAGGGAGGGGAGTTCGATTGAGATGTAACTTGAAGAAATAAAAAATAAAGGAAAAAAAGAATGAAAAAAATAAAAATGAAAAAAAAGAAAAGGCAGGTTTTAATATTTATAGCCAAACTTTTCCTCAATTGGGTTGCAAATAATAGTTTGATATGAAGACACTAATTTTTTTAATTTTCTGCCGTTGAAAATAGAAAGGGAAATTATGCACAAGGACTCAGAAGATAGAAAACAATAGTGACTAGAGAGCTGAAAGGTCACAGAGAGCAGAGCAGAGCTCAAGGAAAATCCCCACTGAATCCACTTTCTCCATGAGCCACTATTAAACCAGGTCTAGACAGGTTTTATAAATTCAATATTTCAAAATTTATCCCTTGTATTAAATCACTGTAAATACAAATATTAAGAATATATATGCTTTTCAATCTAAAAGTATAATATTTAACAGACTTTATATTTAAGAATTTAGTATCTCTTTCCAATTAAATTCTCCAATTCAGTGTTTAGAATAAACTATCAATGTATACATATTTCAGTACTTTAGGGAAAAGAATCAGAGTCTTGGTTCCCCGCATAATGATCATATTATGAAGCTAGGGCTTCAGTCCCTGTGTGCCCTGTTCTTTCTCAGTCCAGCTTTTTCCCTTGCACTGTACTGATTTCTTGGGAGAACACAAAATTAAGATTCATTACCTCTGACCACCTTAAGTATTGCACATGCATTTTGTAAAGGGAACTGTTAGATGATACAAGGGAATTTCAGTGCTTCTAAAGTGTGAAGCTATGATCAACAGAAAGAAAAGAACTGAATCTCTAACAGGACACAGGTGTCCATGTGTTGCATGGCTGAAAGTGGTTTACAGTATGAACTGTAAGGAGAGGATTGACAGAACAGTGGAAGGTGAAAATGAATTCATCAGCCACAGCTATGACTGAGCACAAGATTAGACTGTACATTCGGTCTCAGCTGTTTGCAAGACAACTGAAATGAATCCAAAATAACTGAGAAAACGGAAGTCAACAAATTAGGCAATGACATAGGGAACAGAATTCTATGGGACACAAGTGGGTATCAGTGAGTCTCTTGTGATCGCTCCTTGTGTGGCTCCATTTATCTTTCTTATATAGAAAGAATATTTTTCTATGGTTGATGGCTGCCCAGAGCTTAATATCAAAGGTATTTAATATTGATAGCACTTACAATCTAGCTCGTATTAAACTTTCTGGCTATGCTTATTGTCTTTTTACATTATTATTAGATCTTTAATGTCACCTCATTTTTTTGTATCCCTAAGATTGCATGATTTCTATTTTTCCTAGATAAAATATATTCTTCTGATTTCTTGGAAATGCTAACTCTTAATATGCTTTTAATTCCCATCCTTCCAACCTCTAAACTTTCCTATGGCCAATTCTATTGAAGCCTTTTTTAACTGTTTTGGTGGCATTAGTTTGAATTCTAAACAAGTTTTTTTTGAATCATGAATGTAAGATTTGTTTTGTTGGTTTTTGGTGGATTCTCTCCCAGTAGCTGACATGCTACTATCTCCAAATAGTTGCCAAGTGAATGCTGAGTTGGCAAAGTTATCGAAATACATATGCACAGATTTCCCATACAGCTTCCCTGTCAGTAAGGAGAGTTTTCTGGGCTTTGTGACAGGTTAGAATTCATGTAATCCAAGTGATGGTCTTACATTATAAATCTATGCTTCAAGGGATTGTTGATGATAATTAAAGTGTATTCACTCAATAGTTGTAGATAGCAGGTCCAATATACATGTTTTTATTTCATCCTTTCCTCAAGGCCCAAAAAATGTGACAGAAATATACAAAAACATTAAATATTAAAAAATAAAAGTAGAATTTTAAGGAAGGAAGGAAGGAAGGAAGGAAGGAAGGAGGGAAGACTTGTGAAGCTGGAAGCAAATGGACAAAGGCAAGCTAATTTAGCAGAACCAAGAACATTGAATTCTGTCTCTGTGCTGAGAAGGCTATAGAGTAGCAAGAAGAATCCCTGAAATGCGGGTAATTGAGTTCTGCATGGAACTAAACAGATTATTGAAAAATATCTCTAGGAAAGAATAAGATCATCTGCTGTAACTTACCTGGGTCTGAAGGAAGTAATTCTTAGCTAAAAGAGGTGGGGTGCACGTAGCAGCGAGAAAGGGGAGTATGAAAGAGAAGAGAGGGAGAGGTAGGGAGAGAGGGGGAAAGATGTTGATAGAGATAAAGTCTTATTTGAATTCACTGTGTAGCCCAGGCTGGACTCAAAAGTAATTTTCCTGCCTCAGCATACATCGTCATGCCTAGCCAGATGTTTTCAAAGTAAGATATAATTTATCTTGCTTGAAGGTACTAAAAGAAAAATTCACTCAATTATTGAAGAATTTGAAGATATAATCATGATATGTACAAAACTAAACAAATGGAAAAAGAGATGAAATTAATGAAGAAAAAGGTTGGAAAGTAAATTATTGACTCTACACAAAACCAAACTCTTAGCAAGAAAGGGAAAAAATCATCAGGTTTTGCACTCACAAGTTCCAACTGTGATAAGTCTGAATATAAGAAGAATATTTTGCATAATAAATATTAAAGTAAACAAATTTATGCTGCAACTGTCCTGGAGATCAGAGAAAATAAGCTGGGGCATCAGTAGGCAGCCCAATGTGGAATGGGTACTATGTGCTATTCCCTGATGAGAAGTCAAGAGTTAATGAAACTGAGTTAAAAAAAAAAAAAGAACCCACAAAATGAGCTGGCTATAGGGAGATTTTAAGGTAAATGCCAAAGTCAGAAATTAAAATAGGGAAATCTTTGCCGGGATAAAGTATATGATGAACATAGGCGGAGCTCATTATAGCTATGGGCTGTATAAAAGACAGGGTAAGCCTCCCGGTTGCAGTATGCATTCCCCCAAATACTTAATGGCTTCAGCATAATGTAACTTTTTTAAATCTACAGCGTAGTCATTAAATAGTCCATGTTAGTGCCTCTGTGTCATTGGTATGAATCTCTTACATGTGTTCAACAAATACTAAGAAGCTCTGAGCTCTTGGGGAGGAGGTCTGAGCTTTATCACCCTTCAAGTCCAACACTATAAGCAAAGAGCCTGGAGTGAGGCACATGGGAAGTCTGCAGGGACGAGATGGAGTTATTCCACTTCTGCTCTGACAACTCAGTCACAGGGCATTTCTAACAGCTGTAAGACACCAGGAAACGTTCTCCAGCTGCAGATCAAGTAAATACAGGGAAGTAAGTTTGTGTGAGTAGTTTGCATTTTCACTTCAATTTCTAAAAGTATTTTGACTCTCGCTTTCATGTATAGTTTGTCCTTCTAATTGCATTTTGCTCTTGTACTATAACAATAAAAAGAAAACTGTCCTCAGGAGCCATTACAACTTAGCAATAATTATGATACTATTTTAAAATTTTTTATTAATTAATTTATTTTTTCAAGTTAGATCTTGATCAAAGTCTCTTCCCTCCTCCTCTCCAGTCCCATCCTCCCTCTTTCCCTTGTCCCTAGCTTCCTCCTTTCCTTCTCCTCGGATGAGGGGAGACTCCACATATCAAACCACCTCATTTCATCAGTCACATGAGGGCTAAGAACTTCCTTTTGTACTAGGGCTTGATATGGCACCCAGCTAGAGCAAGGTGTTCCACTAACAACCAAAAGCATCCATGACTTTGCTGGGTGGAGCTTCTTGTTGGATAGTTATGCTAGGTTCCTGTCTGTTTGGGTTTGTGTGTTGTAGGATGGTTGTCCTGTGCAATATGGTTAGTATCCACTTATAAGACAATACATACCATGTGTATCTTTCTGGATCCCAGTTAGCTCACTTAGGATGAGCTTTTCTAGATACATCCATTTGGTTGCAAATCTCATGATTTCCTTGTTTCTGATAGCTGATTAGTATTCCATTGTGTAAATGTATCACAATTTTTTAATCCATTCTTTGGTTGAAGGACATCTGCATTATTTCCAGGTTCAGCCTATTTATGAATAAAGCTGCTGTGAACATTGTTGAGGATATATCCTTGTGGTTTGGTTGAGTATATTTTGGATACTCCAAGGAGTGGTACGACTGGGTCTTGAAGTAGAGCTAGTCCCAATATTCTAAGACAGAGCCAGATTGAGTTCCAAAGTGGTTGTACAAGTTCGCACTCCCACTAGCAATGGAGGAGTGCTCCTCTTTCTCCACATCCTCACCAGCATGTTCTATTCCAGTGTTTCTGATCTTAGACATTCTGATGAGTGTAAGATAGAATCTCAGAGTCATTTTGAGTTGAATTTCAGTGATGACCAATGATGTTGAGCATTTCTTCAAGTGCCTCTCAGCCTTTAGAGATTCCTATTTTATGAATTCTCAGAATTCTTAGTTCTGTACCCCATTTTTTTATTGGATTATTTGTTTGCTTGTTCTTTAATTTCTTGGGTTATTTATATATTTTGAAGATTAGCATCCTGTCTGATGTGGGGTTGGTGAAGATGTTTTCTTAATCTGTTGGCTGCCATTTTGTTCTAATAACAGTGTCCTTTGCCTTACAGAAGTTTTCAGTTTCATAAGGTCCCATTTATTGATTGTTGGCCTTAGAGCCTGACCTATTGGTGTTCTGTTCATGAAGCAGAAACCTGTGCCAATGAGTTCAAGGCTTTCCCCCACTTTCTCTCCTATTAGATTAAGTGTGCCCAGTTTTATGTTGAGATATTTGATCTACTTGGACTTAAGTTTTGTGCAAGGTGATAGATATGGGTCTATTTGCATTGCTCTACATGTGGACACCCAGTTAGACCAGAACCATTTGTTGAAGATGCTTTCCTTTTTCCATTGTTCAGTTTTGTCTTCTTTTTCAAACATTGAGTAACCATAGATGTGTGGGTTTATTTTGGGGCCTTTGATTCAATTCCATTGATCACCTGGTCTAGTTCTATGCCAGTACTATGCTGTTTTTATTACTATTGCTCTGTAGTATAGCTTGAAATCAGGGATGATGATGCCTCCAGATGTTCTGTTATTGTACATGATTTATTTAGCTATTCTGCGCTTTTTCTTTTTCCATATGAAGTTGAGAATTGTTCCTTTAAAGTCTGTAAAGAATTGAGTTGGTATTTTGAGAAGAATTGCATTGAATCTGTATATTGCTTTTGGTAGGATGGTGATTTTTATTATGTTGATCCTACCTATCCATGAGCATGGGAGATCTTTCCTTCTGATATCTTCTTCAATTTCATCCTTCAGGAACATGAAGTTCTTGTCATACAGGTTGTTCACTTGCTTGGTTAGAGTTACCCCCAGGTATTTTATATTATTAGTGGGTATTGTGAAGGGTGTGGTTTCCCTAATTTTTTTCTCAGTCCATTTATCTTTTGTATAAAGAAGGTCTATTGATATTTTAGAATTAATTTTGTATGCAGTCACCTTGCTGAAGGTGTTTATCAACTGGAGAGATATTTTGGTTGAATTTTTGAGTTTACTTATGTATACTATCGTATCATCTGCAAATAGGGATACTTTGACTTCTTCCTTTCTAATTTGTATCCCCTTGATCTCCTTTAGTTGTTTTATTGTTCTAACTAGAACCTCAAATACTATGTAGAGAGAGTGGGCAGCCTTGCCTTGTTCCCAATTTTAGTGAAAAAAAAAAACCTTCAAGTTTCTGTCCATTTAATTTGTTGTTGGCCACTGGCTTGCTGTATTTTGCCTTTATTATGCTTAATTATGGCCCTTGTATGCCTGATCTCTCCAAGAGTTTTCAGATGACAGGTTGCTGGATTTTGTCAAATGCTGTTTCTTCATCCAAGGGGGGATGATCATGTGTTTTTTTTTTTCTTTCAGCTTGTTTATGTGGTGGATTATGTTGATGGATTTTCATATGTTGAACTACCCCTACATCCCTGGGATGAAGCCTACTTGATCATGGTGTTGATACTTTGGATGTGTTCTTGGATTCAGTTTGCAGGTATTTTATTGAATATTTTTGCATCCATGTTCATGAGAGAACTTCATCTGAAATTCTCTTTTTTGGGGAGGTCTTTGTGTGGTTTAGTTATCAGGGTGACTGTGGTCTCATGGAATGAGTTTGGCAGCGTTCCTTCTGTTTCTATTTTGTGGAAAAGTTTGAAGAGTATTGGTATTAGTTCTTCTTTGAAGGTCTGGTAGAATTCTGTGCTAAAAGCATCTGGCCCTGGGCACTTTTTGGGTGGAAGAGTTTAATGACTGCTTCTATTTCCTTAGGGATTATAGGACTGTTTAATTTATTTACCTGATCTTGATTTAGCCTTGGTACATGGAATCTCTCAGGAAAATTGTCCATTTCACTTAGGTTTTCCAATTTTGTAGAGTACAGGTTTTTGAAGTAAGACTTAATGATTCTTTGGAATTCCTCAGCATCTGTAGTTATTTCTCCCTTTTCATTCCTGATTTTGTTGATTTGGATGATTTCCCTCTGCCTTTCGTTTATTTTGGGTAAGGGTTTGTCTATTTTGTTGATTTTCTCAAAGAACCAGCTCTTGGTTTCATTGATTCTTTCTATTGTTGTCATTGTTTCTAACATACTGATTTTAACCCTGAGTTTAATTATTTCCTGATGTCTACTCTTCTTGGGTGTGTTTACTTCTTTTTGTTCTAGATTGTTCACAAGTGCTTTTAAGTTGCTAGTATGTGAACTCTCCAATTTCTTTTAGAAGGCACTTAGTGCTATGAACTTTCTTCTTAGCACTGCTTTCATTGTATCTCATAAATTTGGGTATGATGTGCCTTCATTTTCATTGAATTAAGACTTTAATTTCTTTCTTTTTTTTTAATTTCTTCCCTGACCCAGAGTCATTAAGTGGAGAGTTGTTCAGTTTCCATGAGTTTTCAGGCTTTCTGTTGTTTCTGTTTTGTTGAAGTCTAGTTTTATTCCATGATGGTGTGATGAATTACAAGGGGTGATTTCAATTTTCTTGTATCTGTTGAGTTCTGCTTTGTGAGCAACTATATGGTCAATTTTGGAGAAGAATCGATGAGGTGTTGAAAAGAAAGTGTATCCTTTTGTGTTTCAGTAAAGTGTTCTGTAGATATCAGTTAGGTCCATTTGATTCATGATGTCTGTTAGTTTCATTATTTCTCTGTTTGGTTTTTGCATCATTGATCTGTCCAGTGGTGAGAGTGGTGTGTTGAAGTCTCCCATTATTAATATGTGGAGTTTGATGTGGGATTTGAACTTTAGTAGTGTTTGTTTTACGAATGATGGTTTCCTTGCATTTGGAGCATAGATCTTCAGTATTGAGATGCCATCTTGGTAGATTTTTTCCTTTGATGAATATGAAGTGTCTTTCCCTATCTCTTTTGATTAACATTGGTTGGAAGTCTATTTTATTTGATACTAGAATGGCTACTCCAGTTTGCTTCTTGAGTCCATTTGCTTGGAAATCTTTTCCAGCCCTTTACTCTGAGATAATGCCTATCTTTTTTGCTGAGGTGTGTTTCTTGTAAGCAGCAGAATGATAGATTTTATTTTCACATCCATTCTGTTAGCCTGTGTCTTTTTATTGAGGAATTCAGTCCATTGATGTTGAGGGATATTAACGATAATCATTGTTAATTCTTGCCATCTTGATGTTGGAGGTAGTAGTGTTTGAGCTTGTTTCTGTTCTTCTGGTTTTGCTGCAGTGGGATTATTTACTTCCTGTGTTTTCTTGGGTATAATTAACTTTCCTGGATTGGGGTTTTTCTTCTAATATCTTCTGTAGGGCTGGATTTTTGCATGAATATTGTTTGAATTTAGTTTTGTCATGGAATATCTTGTTTTATATATCTATGTTGATTAATAATTTTGCTAGGTATAGTAGTATGGGCTGGCATCTGTGGTCTTTTAGGGTCTGCAAGATATCTGTCGAAGCCCTTCTGGCTTTTAGGGTCTCTGATGAGAAGTCAAATGTGATTCTGATAGGTCTGAAGTTACATGTTACATGGTTCTTTTCCCTTGCAGGTTTTAATATTCTTTCTTTGTTTTGTACATTTAATGTTTTGATCATTTTGTGATGGGAGGTTTTCTTTTCTGGTTTAATCTAATTAGAGTTCTGTAGGCTTCCTGTATGGTTATAGGCATCTCTTTCTTTAGATTTGGAATATTTTCTACTATGATTTTGTTGAATATGTTTTCTGTTCCTTGGAGCTGGGAATCTTCTCCTTTCTTCTATTCCTATTATTCTAAGGTTTTTATCTTTTCATTGTCTCCTTGATTTTGTGTCAGGAATTTGGGGGCTTTTACATTTTCTTTGACATATGTATGGATTTCTTCAATTTCATCTTCTGGGCCTGTGATTCTTTCTTCCACCTCTTGTATTCTGTTGGTGATGCTTATGTCTGTAGTTTCTTTTCTTTTTCAAAGGTTTTCCAGTTCTATGGATGTCTCAGCTTGTGTTTTATTTGTTGCTTCAACTTTCCTTTCTGGTCTTGAAACATTTTATTCTTTTCCCCTCTCTTGTTTAACTAGATCTTGCATTTCTCTAAGGGCTTTATTCATTTCCACCATCTGCTTTGTTTTATGTTCTTGTTGTTCTCTAAGGGATTTGTTTTCCTCCATTAAGACTTCTATTATTTTCATAAGCATAGGATGAAGGTCATTTTCTTGTGTTTCAGTTGTGTTAGGATTTCCAGGGCTTTCTGTAGCATTATAGCTAGTTTCTATAGATGCCATATTGCCTCTTATTTATTTATTTGATAGTGTTCTTACACTGGCCTTTAGCCATCTTTTTGATCCTGGTGTTGTCTGTCCCTTGCACCCACCAGCCTTGGTATACTGGGAAGACCACTGTTTCAGAGGCTGGCTGGTTTTATGAACCTGATGCCTACCTGTGGATGATGGGTAGGTCCCTAAGATAGATACTGTATGACCTTGAGAGGTGGCAGGTCTCCTCAGAAAGGCAGGTTCAACTGTGGGCCAGAAGCTGGATCTGTGTGTCACTGGATCCTGTGTCCTCTCCTTGCCACCACTGTTGTTTTGGGCTCAGTAGCTTGGCTGCTGAACTATTCAGCAGTTAATGAACTCCACTGGAACCCTGGTCTGGGATCATACATTGTTCAGGCTTGGAGCTCCCCCTAGGACAAAGACCACAGTCGGCAGTCCAATGACTGGCTATTGCATGAGCTAAGGTGCTCAGGTGGGTGACCAGTCCCAGCTTTTGCTGAGGAAACCCTGACACAGGGTGCATTTGCAGCCAGTGTGGCTCTTGGTCACCCACTGTGACAAATTTGCCTCCTATAACTCAGATATTATGCCCGATGGTTGCCGCCATGTTAGGGAGGTCAGGTGTAAGAGATTCTCACTGAACTGTGTGCTCCTGTGATCTTATTGTTCCTTGGATCCTCCAATGAAGATAGGCAGACCCAGAGCATGGAGGCTGAAACGCCAGAATGCCAACAATCCGCCGACCTGAGGAGTCCTGGGCTGGAATCACTCGTGACTTGGTGTGGAGATCCTCTCCAGATGGGTGCCAGAGCTGGCTGTTCCTGGAGTCTGGGTGTGCTTTTTTGCTGTGGTGAATGGCTTCAGTATTAGCTGCGAAAATCAGATGTAATCGGAGTTTCATGGTCAGCTGTGGGTTCTCAATTCCCTCCATAGTGTCCAATCTCAGCCTCACCACCACTCGTGCTCACAGAATGGCGCCATCTTCAATACTATTTTTTTAACCCGTCTTTTGTTAATTATGAAACTCATTTGAAGAAACAGAGTGGTTCTTGCCTTGATTCATTTCCTATTGGGGAGGCCAGACAACTCTGCCCACGAAGACAGGTTGGAAATTAATCAAACAACATAGCTCTAAAATAACAGCAAGACAATTTACAGATGAAACTCCTGGATTTTTCAAGGAACTCAGAGATAGGATCAGTGTTCGTCATCAATGCATTTATTCTGAAGTATTTATTAGAGTGTCTACAGTGGACCAGCCTGGGATATGGCAGCACAAACCAACCATCCAAAAGTACTCTGCTTTCAGAGCTTTGAGCCAGGGGAGGTGAACTGTGACACAGAATACTGCAACCCAGATCTTCAGCCTGGGAACTCAGAAGTTCCCAGCAGCTCATGCTGGGCCTCTGCGCTATTGTCCCTTTTGTATGACATGTCTCATCTCTTGAACTGAAACAAACTCCCTGCAGTTACATGATCAGATGGCTTCTCCTATTTATGGCACCAACAAAAGATGCAAATTCTCTTTGGGAAAATCTCTGTGAAATGAAAATCACACACCACCTTTCCCCCTTAACAGCTTTTGAAAGAGGCTTCAGTCCAGAATGGAAAGGAAAAAATGTGCACATTCTCTTTGTAGGATGCTCCATTCTTTTCTCCCAGCTATTACAGAGCCATTTCTGACAGGCACCTTTTCTGGCCTCCTCACACTTGTTCAGCTTGCTCTCCTATTCAAACTGACTTGGAGCAGCCATGTCTCTTAAATTGTGATGTCTGTAAGGTATTTGTCCAGCTACATGAAAATCAACATTCATCTTTGTTTTCTTCACACAGGAGCAACACCCAATGGCACACTCCCCTTCTGCTTAAGTGACTGAGATGCTTGGTTCAGAGAAGGAAATGTTTACAAAATAATCCTAACCCTGTTCTGCACAGGAGCTCAATGAGAGGGAGTAAGATGATCCTAGAATAATGGTTTTCAAAGGATAAACATGCAATTCGTTGTCCAAACTGGAACCTGAATTTAAATCTACAGAACCGGGGTAAATCCTAGCTAGACAGGTAGTATGTATCAATAAACCCAGGACTCCCACTGCAAGCTGGGAGGTTGAGACTGGAGGGTCCCTGGAAGTTCCCATGCAAGCTAGCCAGTCTTGCATTATTCAGCAGTAAACATGAAAAAGCATTCTTCAACAAGATAAATGATGAGCCCCAACAATGGAGTTGTCCCCTAACCTACACATGCACACCATGGCACACATGTCCCTGCACTCACACACATGAGCATATATAAACAGACATATAATACACAGACATAAAACAGTTTAAAAACAAAGAATTTCTGATATACCCTACAACATAGGTGAACATTGAAGACATGTGAAATAAGTCAGTGACAAAAATGACAATTGTCTAATTCTACTTCTGTAAATATTCATAATAGTCACATGCACACTGCCAGAAAATGAATTCTGGATGATAGAAAACATAAATTAGAAGTATCTGTGTACTGGAGCAAAGTTTTAGAAATTAAAATTTCTCACGATGGATTATGGTGAAGTTTGCAGTATATTGTGGTTATAATTCATACCATGAAACTTTATATTATGTATACATACATACATATATATATATATATGTTAAGCAGGAGAATATATATATTTATATATATATCCTTAACAAACAATGTTGGGACAATTCATATATATATATATGTAATATATATATGAATATATATGCATAATAAATGCTTGTTGATTTTACATCCTTTATTTAGAAAATAAAGCTCAAGGATGAGTAATGTCAGGGTTCAAGGCATAATACATTTATATCCCAGTTGGACCACCCTGAAATCACTCACTGACCCTCCCTATGTTATAACCACTGGGGTAAAGAGGAAGCAAAACAATAGTACTATAAATGTAGGCAGATAGAGAGTTTAAAACAAAGAGAACAGCAATGCAATGATTTCCCAGAGCAGATTGTACATCTGCTTATTATGTCATGTTAAGCAAATTTTCTCTTCTTACTCATCAGAGACACAGGAAAAAGAGATGGGAAGAGAGGAAACATGTCTGACAAATATGACTCACATGTTGGCTGATGTTTACTGGGAAGACATGAGCAAATGTCTCTTTCCCCCAGATGTGGAAGGCATGAACAATAGAGCAAAGAAATAGTTCCACCCAGGTCAGCTGAAGATCTAGTGAGTTCATTGGGGCTCCTTACAGGAGTACAGGTAAATGGTTATTTATTAGAACATGGGTAACTCAAAACTGCATCATCAAATAGCCCAACACAACCAGCAAGATGAGTCTTGAAGTTGCATTCCTAAAGGTCCCTGCAAGACTTGTTGGTAGCTTGCTGGTAAGAGAGTTTCCCCTCCTCAACAGTCATTCTGCTCGCCTTGAAATTTTTGTTTGCTTCTAGAGATTTAATGTGCCTCCCTTTAGGGTACAATGTGTTTTTCAGAAAATTCAGAAATTTCTACCTAACACACCCATTCTGGGATTCCGAGTGTAGAAGAGTGACTTCTGACCCCCGTTCTATAAATGGCAGGTCTTTCTATTTTAAAGAATCACTCAAAAATCTACCCACCTTCACAACCTAGAAGGAAAATGTACAGGAATTGAAAAGGCCATAAGGATTGCCCTTCAAATAAACTAACTTCTGACCTTTGCTTTTCCTCTGGCCTCTCAGGTGCACAGTGAATCTTGTCCTTCTCCTTAACAAACAATGTTGAGACAACTCATAGTTTCTTCTCCTTGTGGCTCATCATCTTCTTTGTACACAGCTGTTTCTCATGATTTCTACAGGGAGAGACCACTGAGAGTTCTCATTATAGAGGGAAGGTTATAGTCTTTGGGTCCAAATCCAGCAATTTAAGCATAGCCTCAGGCCTCTAACCCACATTTTCTTCTTTTGCCTGTAATGTTAGGCTACAGATTCAAATGTCTATGTCCTACTTGCCTTCAGGGAATGACCCTAATGTAGCAAAAATGTTGGTGGATGGTGCACCCTTCTTTCCACCATGGTCTCTGCCAGGCAACTCTGGAACCTCCAGACAGGTCTATGCTTGGGAGTATATATTAAATTTCTTAAAGGCCAATGGGAAGGCCAGATCCTTGTCCAGAAAATACTTACTGTTTAGTAACAATCCATATACTATGTAGCTCATGGTGGCAAGGATACTTCTTCATAGGCCCAGCAAGCCTTAGGGGAAAACAAAATCAAGATTATAGGACAGATGTGTTCTGAAGGATAGCACACAGTTAGCCTTGACTACAAATTTAGTGTTTGATTGTATTTGTCTGAAGGATATCATAGATAAAAGCTTTGATCTTTATCCCCATGGCAGCAATAAGAAGAAAAGCAGGAACTCTGTTTTATATCTTTCTTTCTTTTCTCTACAGTTTGAGAAAACATAAACCATTGAAAAGCTCAGGGAACTCTCTTAGCGTTGTTCTCCTAAATGTTAATCAAGTGTCTTGAGCATCTCTGTTCTTACACTTTCCTCAATAATGCCAAGGTAAGGAGAAGGATATAAATATGAACCTCATTTTTAATGGATGAACAATGGAATGGAGAAGGAAGAACAGACAAGGATGAAACGTAGTTGTCCATGACCTCCCCCCCCCAAAAAAAGAGGAAGAAGTGCAGTGACAATCCCTGTAATCCCTTAATACAAGTGGTCGGATGAAGGTGTTATATTCAAAAACTATTTTGAGAGCTCAGGTATTGATATAGTAATCTCACAACATTTTACCTCTCAGGAATAGTCTATACTCATGACTTCACCAATTACCACATATATTCAAAGTTGGGAATTAAATCAAAGACAAACTGTTGTAAGAAAACACATCGGGGAGAGGAAGCAGGAGAAGAATTTAGAAACTTTAGTTGTACAAGATGAAGATTCTCCTAGTCCATGATGTATGTAACTGACTCACTTTGATATTGAATTATTATGGCTATTAATAGTTTGTCAAGATAGAAAGGTAACTTTCATTATACAATGAAGGCTACAGATTAGCTCTTATTTATCCTTACCAAAGTGTCAGGCAAAAATAGCTTACAGGGGTGAGGACAGTTTTTCCTGAAGTCTGTATGTGCTGCTCTGAATAAGTGTCCAATATACAGCATTATTTCTCTTATAAATAGGATGCGTGCATCCAGGAATCAAGGCAAGAAAATGAGACTCGTACTACTCACCATCACTCCTCATGATTGACTAGAAAAAAATGGCTTCCTGTTCCCATAAATTTATGATATGCTAGTCTGGATGTGTTCATTCCAGAGAAGGTAAGGCTACTCTCAAAAGATACAAAAGTTTAATTAAACTGGTAGCTAAGACTTTGCACTTGTCATATCCTTGAATTAATTATCTAATAACAGTGTTATTGGCAATGATTATCAAGAGTCCAAGGGGAACTTTGAACTAGTGTTCTATAGTGGCAGTAAGGAAAGACTATGTCTGGAGTATATGAGATCCCTATAGACTGTCTCCCATTATTACAATGTCTTGTGATTAGGGCAAAAGGAAAACTATAACAATATAACCCTAGCAGGATGATAAACAGTTTCACACATTTTACTTATGGAGGTAAGACATTATTGATGAGCATGCAGAAGCTGGAAAGAAGGTAGAATGGGCTGAAGGTAGTTACACAGATCAACTATAGCATTTTGACTCGTTATTGCTGGAGAATTGTAATTGTCATAAGAGCTTCCTTACCATTTCATTAATAGATTTTGCACATATACACTTAGATTAAGAAGATATCTTTTATTTTTTACTATTAATTTGTCATGACATTGATTAAGTTAATACTAGTACTTAACTTTCATTAGTATATATTATCATATTTAGGTCATGAGATGCTAGAAGGACAAACATTCTTTAATGGACTTTACCATCAACACTTGGAAAAGAATCAGTACAGTTTTTGTTTAATATGGGATGGTTAGACTATATTACCCAGATTTATAGTATTATTATTATTATCTTTATTTATAAATTAATTACATCATAAGGAGATACTATGGAGGATCAAATTTACGAGTCATCTTGTAATAATTAGTCTTAGTTTTCAACTTGCTGAATTAAGAAAAAGCTAAAATTGGCAAAACTTCTTTCCATGTGTCTATGGGAGCATTTCTGAAGAAGACTGAAATGTGGGAAAGTGACTAAGGGAGAAAGACCTTCCTGAGTGTGGGTTATTTTATCCAATAGGCTGGCATGCCAGCACAGATAGAAGGAAGTGGGAAGAAGGCAAACAAGCTCTCTTCCTTTCTGAGTGTGTGGCTCTTACCCTCATCTCCTGACATGAGATCATACCTCCTTTGGCCTTCAACATAGACTCAACATCACTGACTTTCCAGAGCTCCTACAAGCCTTCTGCACTGGGTTGGGTTTATTGAGACATCCAGCTCCACGGATGGATATTGCTTCTTGTTGTTATTGTTGGTATCATTTGTTATTACTATCAAGGACAATTTACTTGATTGGTTTATAAGATAGGAGCAAAATAACCCAGTAAATTACCCTTAGTAGTAATAATGATAATAATAGTAGTAATAATAATAAATAAATAATAATGATAAGTATATACTATAGTAAGTACAACAGTAAGTTAGCTGAAGATCAGATCCTTCAAGACTTGAGAAAAAGACTGGCATTCAAGAAGGTATAAAGAACTATAATTTGTGTGTACAACAGTGTATAGGAACACAGGATCTACTCACTTTGTGGTGGAACACAGTCCTGGGTACAACTCTATGATCCAGTATTGACAAAATACTTAAATTCAAGCATTACTATTTTTTCAAAATGGACAAAGTAATATTCAGGATATTTTAAATATTTCATTGTAAATTGAACCAATTTGAACCATTTTATATATTTCTATGTTCATGTTTAATATAATCTCAATGTGTCAATCAGCCAGAACTCACTTGAATTTTTATATTTCCCTTCTCTTTATCTGTGTGTGTGTGTGTGTGTGTGTGTGTGTGTGTGTGTGTGTGTGTGTGAACATAACTGGGTTCATGTTGGAAAACAAAACAACCAGAGGATCTCAAATTTGAAAGAATCCTATGATGAAATTAAATTTGACAACATAAAGAAAGAATTGTATTTTATTTTCCAGCTTCTTTATTTAATTACTGGTGAATGGCATCACACATCTCACCATAATTTGTTCTTAACCTAGCCACTGGAATCATGGGTACATCAAACACAATTTGTAACAATCCCTAAAATTTGTGAAAGCAAGCAAACCTCAAAGATTGACTCAGAATGAGGTAGCGTCTCCCTGAGTTAGATAACACATATGAAAGAATGACCGCCGTGGTAAAATCTAGATCTGCAATGTTAGATGAAAACTCTGCTTCGATGGGTAAGAGCAGAAGTATATTAGGACAACACATACTAAAGTAACACTAGACTTCCCAGCTGTATCTTATAACTAACAGTTATGCTGAGTGGCTTCGAAAATCCCCATGCCACATGAAAAATTGTTTTCTACTAAGAGCTTGTAGCAAATGGTGTTCTAACTTCTTTTCCAACACAGGACATTGTTCACTTGTATCTCCTATCCATCTTCTGCTTAAAAACTCCCAGTTATAAAACAATAGATTCCTTTTTTGCTTCTAACTGTATAATAAACTCACATTTATTTAAGCTTGAAAGTTTCATGTGCTTACTTTATGAAAAAGAGGTGAAGAGATAATATACCTCTACATTTGATGTAGAAATAGAATATGGAAGATCTGTCTATTTTAGTTTTTTTTTTTTTACTTAAATTGTAAGTGGGTGACCTAAATGTCAATTTTCTATGCATCTCACACCAGGAATTTGTATGTGAGAGAGAAGGAAGGGACTTGAGGAGTATAGAGGTGATTTCTAGTAGGTAAGGTTGTATTCTGTGTATCTCTTCTATTACAAGATATATTCTTTTTTTTTATTGCATGTACATTTAGTGGGTTAACAATTGAGGACATAGTGAAACAAAATTCCAGTCAAATTTTCCTTAAGAATATAGATGTGAAAATACTCAATACTTGCAAGAATGAACCCAAGAGCACATCAAAAAGATCATTCATCATGATCAAGTACTCCTCAACTTACAAATGCAGGGATGGTTTAATGTATAAAAAAATCAATAAATGTAATCCACTATATAAACCAATTGAAAGAAAAAAAGACAGGATCATTCCATTAGCTGAAGAAAAGACCTTAGAAAAAAGTTAACACCCTTTCATGACAAAAGTCCTGAAGAGATTAGGTATACAAAGGACATGCTTAAACATTACAAAGGCACTTTGCAGCAATTCCATAGCCAACATCAACTTAAGTGAGAAAAACACACAAGGCCGTTCCACTAAAACTAGGACCAAGTCAAGGCTATCCACTCTCTCCATAGCTTTTCAATATAGTACTTGATGTCATAGCTAGAGAAATAAGGCAAATGAAGGATATCAAAGAGATTCAAATTGAAAGGAAGAAGTATGTTTATTTGCAGATGACATGATAATATATGCAAGTGACCCTAAAAATTCCACCAGAAATTCTGGCATCTGATAAACACTTTCAGCAAAGCATCTGGATAACAAAAATCAACTCACAAAAATTAGTAACTTTTTATATACAAATGACAGGCTGAGGAAGAAATTGGGGAAACAACACCTTTCATGATAGCCTCAAATAGTATCAGATAAATTGCAATTATTATAACCAAGCAAGTAAAAGATTTGTAAGATAAAACTTGAAGTATTTGAAGAAAGAAATTGAAAATATATCAAAAGATGGAAAGATCTCCTAGACTCACTGATTGGTAGGATTAAAATAGTAAAAAATTGCCATGCTACCAAAAGCAATCTGCAGATTTAAAGCAATACCATCAAAATTCCAACACAATTCTTCACTGATCTTTAAAGAACAATTCTCAACCTCATATGAAAACACAAAAAACCCAGGATAGCCAAAACAATCCTGGACAATTAAAGAATTGTGGGACATCTCACTATTCCTGATCTCGAGTTATGTTTCAAAGCTACAGTAAAAAAAAAAAAAATGCATGATCTTGACATAAAAGCATACATTTAATCAATGAAATCAAATTGAAGACCAAGACATAAACCACATACCTATGGACACCTGATTTTTGATAAAGAAGCCAGAAATACATACTGAGAAGTAGACATCTTCAAAAAATGGTGCTGAAAATGGTGCTGATCAAAGTGTATGGGTGCATGTAGAAGAATAAAAATAGATCCATATCTACCACCCTGTAAAAAATTAAACTCCAGATGGACCAAAGACTTCAATATAAGTCCAGATACACTGAACCTTATTAAATAGAAAGATAGAACATATTGGCACAGGAAAAGACTTTCTAAACAAAACACTAATACTGAAGGCACTAAGATCAACAATTAATGAATGGGAACTCATGAAATGGAGGAACTTCTGAATAGCAAAGGACACTGTCATTTTGGAAAAATCAGCAGCCTATAGAATGGGAAAAGACTTTTTACCAACTCCACGTCCAGTAGAGGGCTAATATCCAAATATATAAAGAACTCAAGAAACTAGATATCAAAAAAACCCACAATCTTAAATCTTAAAAGTGTGGTACAAATTTAAACAGAATAGTCTCAATAGAGGAAACTCAAATGGCTTAAAACCACTTAAAGAAATGTTCAACCTCCTTAACCATCAGGGAAATGCAACTCAAAATTTCTTTGAGATTCCATTTTACACTTGTTAGAATGGCTATGGTCAATAACACAAGTGACATCTCACGCTGGCAAGGATGTAGAGCAAGTGTGCACTCCTCTATTGCTGTATAAATACTGTAAGTGCAAACTTATACAACACTATGGAAATCAATATGGATGTTTCTCAGAATGTTAAGAATCAGTCTACCTCAAGACTCAGGTATACCACTATTAGACATATACCCAAAGGATGCCTCATCCTACCACAGGGGCACTTGTTCTACCATATTCATTGCTGATCTATTTATAATAGGCAGAAATTGAAAACAATGTATATGTCCTTCAACTGAAGAGTAGAAAAAGAAAATATGACACATTTACACAATGTCATAGTACTCATAACTTAAAGATAAGAAGAAAGAAAGGAAGGAAGGAAGGAGAGAGAGAGAGAGAGAGAGAGAGAGAAGAAAAAAATGACATCATGAAATTTGCAGGTCAATAGATGAAACTAGAAAAACAAAAACAAAAACCATCCTGAGTGAGATAATCAAGACTCAGAAAGACAAATGTGTGTATTCTCTTATGTTTAAATATTAGCCATTAATTAATTAATTATTGTACTGTCATTTGCTACTTTGTGGGATTTCTTTTCTTCCACCCGTTTTCACCCCTTTTCTTCTTCCCTTTCAACCCTTAACACTAGATATGAAAGAAAAAAGAGTAGAGAGGAAAGGAAAGAGATTCCTAAATAAAATCAGTGGTTGGAAAGGGGGTAAAATTATTGTTAGAATATTTGCTAGTGATTAGGGGTGTCGAGCTCCTTGGGACAAGTTTTATCTTCATCATCAGAATATCTAATTTTTTCTTGTTGTTTCTTCTTTGCACACAACTACTTAACAAACTGACACCAACTGCATCCAACACCAATCAACAGCAACCAAAAATTAACCAACAAACCACCCTGCCCCTAGAGGCCCTAGCATTTATATACCCTCCAAAAATTCCTCAGAATTCTAAATATCACCCAATTGCAGAAGATATCTTCAGCTAGCAAAGTCACATTCCTGCCAGAGCACAAGGCAAATCAGTCACAAATCACTTGCTGTGATGCAGCCCCATATCTCCACACCTGAGATTAAAATGAAAACATATTCTTATAATATTTCTGTGTTTTTTTAAAGAAATAAAAATTCCAAAATTCTCACTATAATTCATGAATTAAATAAATGATAACTAAGCTACAATCTGTAGACCCAGAGAGGTTAGACATGGAGGAAGGGACGAAGAGGAACACATGACTCTCCCTAAGAAGGGGAAATAGAATAGATTTTTATGGGGTGGTGGTGAGTGATGAGAATGGAAGAATCATATGAAAGAGGGGAAGAAATAGGAGGTATAGGGAGATGGAAAACTGTATTTATATTATATTTTATAGAAAGGAATCTATGTTTAATAAAAGGAGAATTTTTTTTAAACTTAATGTTAAAAATCAAAGTGTCAGGCACAGATACCAAAAATAGGCAGATAGCAAAATGGTCATATAATTTCTGGTTTGTGTTCATTCATGAAGGACTTCAAAGACATGCAAATCCCACACCACTAAACAAAACTTATAACTGTGTTGAATAATCTCACCAAGTATACACACACACACACCACCACACCTCAAACACTGATATACACATACACAGACAGACACACACACACTACACAAACATTCATACACTCATCTGCTCATGTATGTACACAACAATCTATAACACACACACATAAATACACAGTACACAGAGACTACAAACATCCAAGCACATGCATATATACATGATACCGAACAAGCACATATACATATGTATATACACTATACAAATACACACATACACAAAATTTCCTGATATTATTATTATTGAGTAATAATTGACACAGAGTAATGCACAGAATATCAGCATACAATTGAATTAGTTTTTAGAACCATACACATTTATGTAACTGTCACTCACACCAAGATATAGTGAGATTCCAAGCACTCCAAACCCTTTGTGTTCTCTTTTAATTATCCTTCTCCCTCACCTCAGCTAATACTGTTCTAATTTTAATCAGATCAATTATGCTATTTTTGGACTATATATAAATGTAATCATACAACATTTTCCCATTTGTGCTACCTAATATGTTCATTTGGACTCATTCTGTAGTTCACTAATGGGCTGCAGCTCACAGTTTGAAAGAAATATTTTGTTTTAATGCATACCATAAACTAGTATAAGTTAGATTTGCTTAGTGGGTTTAAAATGCAAATTCTCCAACCTCACCTACAGAGATTCTAATTGGAATGTAGATTACCAGCCCCACTCTAGACCAAATAATGCATATGTTCCAGTATGGTTCTGACACAGGTTGTTCAAGGACTATATTCAAACAGGGGTGCAGCTGGATTTTTCAATCACTCTAAACAATGCTCTTACCATGTCACCACCTCTATCCCATCTAAGGAAATACAATGACTCCTTGTTTATTGCCTATTGAATCAAGCCAAAGTACCTTTGCCTGACATATGAAGCTCTCCATCAAATGGTCCTGCTTGCCTGCTTGACACACCTTCCTATTACTCAGCAATAGGAACCTCCATGATCATCAGTCTCTTTAGTGACACCACTGCCCACATGTCCCTCCACTGCAGAATCAGAGACCAAATTTTATTGCATCGGGGAAGCTATCAATGCTTGATAAGTTGAATAAGAAACAGCTTCAAATTTCTATTCTCTGGAAGCTGTGTGTGTGGTAGACGAACCCATATATAATAGGCAAGTCTGTCAGGCATCATAGGCCCCTTCCACTGGATTGACAAAATTCTTCTGCTAATTTCCCCCTGAAAAAATGTCTTCTCTGTCAGTCCTTTGTTAAATAGTACATCCTTTGACTCTATTAAGTTTGTAGAACATTGACATTGTGTGGTCTCCTGGTCATATTCAGAAAATATGTCTAGTTTAGCCTTGGGCTCTCTTACCCTGTAAATTAGAGAGAAATGGCCCCTTGAGTCATGGGTAAAACAAAGCTGTAGTAATATATAACTCAATGTAGAAAAAAAGGACAGAATAAAAGTAATGGGAGAGCTGAAGAGGGGTTTCACATCTTATTCATTTGTTCTGTTATCTCTTCTCTGGTTGGCATACAGAGTTTTGCAATGTCTTTTGCTATCAGAGTTTGATTCCCTCTTTTTTTTTTTTATACATCAGCAATGCATTCTTAAGTTTGCTTTATTTCAGGCATTTTCACAGTTACTGAGGCCATAGTCATCCTAAAACAAAATCCTTACCCTTCAGGAGCTCATATTCTGTTGAAATAATGATCTTCTAGACACACAGATTATAATCTTCTCAATATGTAATAAAACATACTATAAAACAGGGCAAGGTAAATAGAAGGGTGCAGTATCTACAGTTGGAGGTAACAGAGTTCTCAGGGAAGGTGCACTTCAAGAAAACTGAAAGTAGAGAGGAAATGAACCATCTGATCATATGAAGGAGACAATTTCAAATACAAGAAAAGTTACAGAGGCACATTTGCTTGAAGAAGAGAGGGGAAGAGGTTTGAAAACTGTTGGGCACTAGAATGCAAAGAACTTGGTTATCAGAACTTATGGACTATTATAAGAACTTGAACTTAAAGATTGGTAGGGGCATAAAAAGAAAGGATTTATGTGAGGAAACAGACATTAGGTACAGTTACACTCAATTACTACAGTGAGGAAATCCTACATAGAAAACGGTTTTATTTTACAGGGTATTTCAACACAAGATCTTTTCCTAGTAAGTTCATAGGTAAGCCAAAATCCTTCATCACATGCCTGTTTTGGCAGGATGTTGATTGAAGTTCTTGCTGAGTGACGTTGACTCTCAGATGAACACTGACTTCAACTGTTTGTCTAAGTCTATAGAGACATTCTGTGTTTGACTTTTGCAGATATGAGTATATATATATATATATATATTCTCTAACAGATATCACACTGTACTTTACACACCCTTAGACCTAGTTACTTAATTTTCATAATTCTAAGTTGATTAATAATAATATGGAACATATTGAGCTGAGGTATATACGATATAATTTATGATTTCATGTATTCATCCTTGTAACTGGATTGAAAAACAGTATATAGGAGGGAAAGGGGAAACTATTATGTAAATCAAATTAACAGTGTTAATTTACAGCACAGAGGTGTGGAAAGAGTGAGGAAATAGTAGGGTTGTCGGTGGACTGTGAAGGTGGCAATGACACAATTTCTTAAAATACAGGGTCCAAGCATCTTCAACAAATGTTGCTGGTCCAACTGGATGTCCACTTGCAAAAGAATGAAATTAGACCCATACCTATCACCTTGTACAAAACTTAATTCCAAGTGGATCAAAGACCTTAACATAAGGCCAGCCACACTAAAGATACTAGAAGAAAAAGTAGGAGAAACCCTCGAACTCATTGGCACAGGTGACAACTTCCTGAACAGAACACCAACAGCTCAGGACCTGAGATCAACAATCAATAAATGGGACCTTATGAAACTGAAAAGCTTCTGTAAGGCAAAAGAGACTGTCATTCGAACAAAACGGCAACCAACAGACTGGGAGAAAATCTTCACCAACCCCCACATTTGATAGTGGGCTATTATCTAAAATCTACAAAGAACTCAAGAAACTAAATGCCAAGAAACCAAATAATCCAATCAAAAAATGGGAAACGGAGCTAAATAGAGAATTCACAAAGGAGGAATTCCTAATGGCCAAGAGACACCTGAAGAAATGCTCAGCATCCTTAATCATCAGAGAAATGCAACTCAAGACAACTCTGAGATTCCATCTCACACCTGTCAGAATGGCTAAGATAAAGAGCTCAAATGACAGCACATGATGGTGAGGGTGTGGAGAAAGGGGAACCCTACTCCATTGCTGGTGGGAGCGCAGGCTTGTGCAACCACTATGGAGGTCAGTATGGCGATATCTTAGAAATCTTGGAATAACTTTGCCTCAGGACCCAGCCATACCACTTCTGGGTATACACCCAAAGGACTCCTCACGGAGTCATAGGGAAGTCTCCTCATCTATGTTCATAGCAGCCTTATTTGTAATAGCTAGAAATTGGAAACAACCCAGATGTCCCTCAACTGAAGAATGGATTAAAAAACTGTGGTACTTCTATACAATGGAATATTACTCAGCTATCAGAAACAATGAAATTATGCAATTTTCAACCAAATGGATGGAACTAGAGAAGCTCATCCTGAGTGAGCTAACCCAGACTCAGAAGAATGCACATGGCATCTATTCACTTACAGTAGGACTTTAGCTATATAGTACAGGATATCTGTACTACAACCAACACACCAAAAGGAACATGGACATAGACTTTTTTTCTTTTTCCTTTCTTTTTTTGTTGTTGTTCTTTGTTTTTGTGGGTTTGTGTGTTTGTTGGTCTTTTTTTAGTTTTCCCCTCGTAGCAAGGAGATACCTTTCACTGGCAGTACTGCCTCGTACGCCCCCGGTGTATGAAGAGGCTCTTGGCCCTCATATGACTCCTAAACTGTGGTGAGGGGTGAGGGACTGTTATGCAGGGACACTCCACCACAGAGGAAAAAGAGGGAAGTGTTAGGGGGTAGAGGATGGGAGGATGGGGCTTGGAAGTGGGGAAAGAGGACAATGTGATAGAGATGTAACCTGAAGCAACAAACAAATAAATTTATTAATTAAAAAAAGCAGGTAACAGGTTTAAAACACTGTAAATAAAATAAAGGTTACAGCCATTCAACCTGGTTTTATAAACCTCCAAGAGTCGAAAAAACTTAGAGCTAAGGTAAAATACATGACAAATGTGGTGTTAGCCCATGCCTTTAACTTCAGCAGAGATGGGAGGAGCACTATAGAGTTAGTGGTCTTATAAATTCTAGAGTTACACGGAACAGGGTGGTGAGGGTGCACACCCTTAATCCCATCATTCAAGAAGAGTACACCCTTAATCCCAACACACTAGAGACAGAAACAGGCAGATCTCAGAGCTCAAGGTCAGCCTGAACAAAACAAACTATAAATAGAGAAAAACTTCGATCCAGGAGTGGTGGAACACATCTTTAATCCCTTCAGATGGGAACCACAGGTCTTTGATCCCAATAATTAGAATGCAGAGACAGACACATAGGATTTGGAAGGACCTAAGTTTAAAAGCTACTTACAAAAGGCCTACTCAATACAAACAAATTGTCCTTTGAGATCTCAAAATATATACACTAAGGCTTGTTTAGCTCCAAAATAACAAAATAATTTCTTCTTTAATCCAGATTGAAAGATAATACTTTATATATTGTCAAAAAACCAAATTTGCTTCAGGAAAAATATTACCTGACCCCCTCCCCCAAAAAAAAGGGTAATTGTCCCAGAGTTAGGATTAGGGCAGGGCTCTGTTCTTATCTTTCCAGGAGATTCAAAGCATCCATTCAAGGAACCCAGGGACAACTGGACAACGGAAACCTCAACAGAAAACAGAATCAGACACCAAAGAAGACAAGTGGCCCAGATGATTCAGCCTTGCAGACTCCCTCAATAGCTGTTTCCATCAAAAGTCAACAACCACAACTCAAAATCGCTAAGATCGTTCAGCTCTACACACTGCCCCAGCCAGAACTTCAGTAAAGCCTGGAAGATCAGCTTCTGCCTACAAACTTCTTAGGACATCTAAACAGCTGAGCACAAAAGGACTGAACATAAAAGGATTGTACTAACATTTTTAACCATTTTTCCATTCTGGTTCGGGCCCCAAACAGGTTTACTACGACCCAAATTAGCAGGAAGTCATTTTAAGAGAGCGACGTCCCATGCCCAGAGGGTGGGGAGGGTGTTTCTCTGCCCCCCTTTTGGTTATTTGAAGGATAACAGAAAACTTTGTTATTTAGGGGAAGAGACTACAAGCTGTTAACTGGTCTTGTTAAATGGGTTTTGGAAGTTAGACCCAGGGACTTCCTTCTTTTCCTTTTCTGTATCCTTTTTTCTCTCCTATGTAGGAGTGCATGGACTTGAGAAAAATGGGACATAGACATAGTATGGGAAAGACCCAGAAGAAGGGACAGATTATTGAATATTCCCTTATACCTTTGTATATTGATACAAAATTAGTATTATACTTGGCTAAAGTGGTATTGACCATTGTATATTGTGCAAAATTAAGATTTTATTGGACTACATCGGTATTGATCTTTGTATATTGATACAAAATTAAGATTATAGTTTGCCACAAAGGTATTGACCCTTGTATATTAACATAATATTAAGATTGTATTGGGCTACATAGGCATTGATCATTGTATATTGATACAAAATTAAGAGTATATTTGGACACATTGGAATAGATCTTTGTATATTGATACAAAATTAAAGTTAACGTTTCCTACTAGTATTGTACCTAGAGATACTTAAAAATGAAATGTGGAGCTCTGGCCTCTAGATACCAACCGTCTTAAACTGTTTAGGATAGTTAAGAAATATAAACTCCTAGTCATGCAAGCATGTCACTTTGTTAGCTACTATGACTTTCTATCACAGATATATTCTCTAAGCTACTCAGAAATCAAGTTGTTAAGAGACAAGCAACATTTGCTTATCTAAATACAAGAGATGGATAGGGCATCTTCAAAAACCCCAAGAGATCTGCAGAATATGGCATTCAAAGATGTTATCTTAAATTAAGATTTTCTTTTTGATATAGGGACATATCAGCTCCTGACAGCACCCCCTATTCTACTCCAAGTAGAAGATAAGCATCGAAGAATCTCCAGTGTGAGATGGTTGAATTAGTGGCAAGCCTATCTCTTGGCATGAAAAAACCCCTTGCTTCAACTGCAGACAGACTGCTGTCTAAAAAGGATAAAACTTGGTAGCAGAGAAGTCGACAGCCTAGCTCTGTCAGACAGGGTAGGTAAGTCCTTCATAATCCCTGCTCTACAATCAATGTCTGTCAGAGAAACAGGACCAAAAGGCTGAAGATTGATGCTGTAACGTATGGAGAGAAAACAGGAACTGTCCAGGCAGCCACTGATATGTCATTTCTTAGTTTTGGATGATGCAGCCCCTGCACTTCCTTCATAATCAGATATATATATCCCTCTCAGGTCTCTGAGGTGGTTGAAGAATAGACAGCTAGAGTCTCATAGTTAAATTTTGAGTTGTTTAGGAATCAAGAGGGTGTTCTGGATCTAAGAAGATGTTTTTAATAGTGATGCAAGTTAGTATGAAAGCTGAGTCAGATATAGAACTTTAAACTCATGGAGATGGTTAGATGGTAGAATGTTAAAGTCAGGGGCCAAATATGTATGAACTGGACATTGGGAATGTATGCTGGGCCATTTAACTCTCATAAATGTGGCGTATTTATTTCTGTTGTTTTGTATAGTATTTACTGTTATAAGAGAAGGAACCATTTGTTGGACTGAAGGGGGGAGCTGTTGGGGAGAAGAGGGTGGAAGGGTGGGACAGGAAGGGGGAGTAGAGAAGGGATTGTGACTGAGATGTAACTTGAAGAAATAAAAAAATAAAGTATAAAAAAAAATACAGGGTCCAGGAAAAAGAAGATTCCCCAAGAATATTTTCAAGGCTTTTGGCTTGAGAAACATGAAATATAGGGACACCATTTATGAGTACTATAGAGCAGTGTATAGTACCATGTACATTAACTTTGAAATGCCTTTTAGATATTTATATACTAATGTTTAGATGGTTGTGTGTATGAATGTGTGGCATTTATATGATATATTGAGCTTGAAGAATATAAAAATATGCATATACATATTTATATATGATATTTACAGTCATGAGAATGGACAGTTATACATACAGAATTACTGTTGACTGGGGGCTGAGATGTGGGATAGTCAATACAAAATGGTCAAAGAGATTCAGAAGAACAAATAATAAGAGAAATACCATAGTACAGGAGAGAATTTTAAAGAGTGTAAAACCCAAAGCCACCTGTAGAAATTATTTAACAAAGGATACTATGATCAAAAGTATTAAGCCTGAAGTCTAAGAACTAATTGTTGAGTTCAGGTACATGGAATGCATTGGTAATTTTCATAAAAGCATAATCAGAATTATAAGAATGGGGTTAATTACTCATAAAAATTGGTTTCACACTAAATTGGCTAAAGATGAATTGTAAATAAATCATAAAAATAACTCAATAGCTCAATGAAAAAATGGTAGAGTAGTTACACTAGCTGAAGAAATAATAAGATACTCATACATTCCATCTTAGAACAGAAAAATATAGTATGATTGTGAACTCAGGAAATTATCTAAAAAGTAGAGCAGGGTGGAATGGAGGAGAGAGGAAGAAGGTAGGGGATAAAATAGAAATCTAAAATGGTTTAGTCAAATTGGTGCCAGGAAGTAGAATCTTACAAAGCAAAAAGATTGGCTCTCAGAGTGCAGAACTTATCTATATTCACAGGAACACAAAATGGTAAGTATCTCAGAACTTGGAATGTCTATATGGTAGTGAGAATCTACATCATCCTTCTTCCCATTACAAACATTTTTGCTACAATTTTAAATTGATATCTTTCATTGAAACTATGGGTAGGGAAAAGGGGTATTGGTGGTTCAAGGGAAAATGTAACTCCTCTATGGGAAGAATATAGGAAAGTGTCAAAAACTTTCTAGGCATCACTGAGGAACCTTAGGAGGGGCTTTCAGGAATATGAAGTGTGAGTGGTTAGCTCTATGTAGGTCATCTTTACTATCTTCATCTTTCAGATGAAACAGACCTAAGGAGGCTATCCAAGCCCTTGTGTCCTACTTTATTGATCACCACAACATACCCTTAGTTTGAACTTGCTGTCAAGTGTTGTTTTCTTCCTCAGAAAGAGTTCACTCTCTCCTCTCTACACCAAGATGGTAGGATGGTACCATTTGAGGCTTTGACATAAGCATACTTAACTCCATCATTTATGTAATTAGCAAATGTTTACATTCTGACTGCAAAATTTGAAACAAATAGAAAAGTCAATGCATCCTATTCCCCAGGGGATGTTGTAATGTGACTGCTCCCTAATAAGGGAGAAGCATTAATCTGAGAAAACAACAATAAGGATAAGTAAAAAAAGAAACCAAGCATGCTGGCACACGTTTGTAATCCCTAGAAGAATAAGTCAGGAGGATCAACACAAGTTGGAGGCCAACCTGGATTCCATAATGAATTCAAGGTCAGCCTAGGCTACATAGTGAAACCTCAATACAAAAAAAAAAAAATCATATAAACATATGGTAACAAAAGCATTCAGTCTTCCACAACCACTGAGCTCTTGTATGCAGTAGAGAGAGACTCTAGCTAAGAGAAGAGTCCCATTTTCTTTAAGTGAGAATAGAAGTGGAGTTTATTATGCCCTTGGTAATAAAACATTGTATATGGAATGGACTTTGGAGATATGCAGGAAATAGATTCAATGGTTTCTGAGAAATGGATAGTTTTCATTAGCAATATATTGCATGCAGTATATTGCACAACTTGTTTGTACAAAGCCTGTCTTGATATCTTCTTACAATATTGAAGAGAAATAAAGAAAACTAAAGATTTTCTGCCTCTCTACATAGTTGAATGTTTTACCTTTGCCCTTCAAAAGGCTTGAACTTGAGGGATTCAGTTATCATGGTACATCTCTGAACTCCAAGTAAAGAAAGTGTCTAATTTGTGCAAACAATAATTGAAGATTCAGTTTTCAGTGAATGGCTTTGCTGAATTCTACATGTTCTCTGTGCCCTTAAATATTAATGTTAATATTAAAAGAAGCCAATGGAGAGAAAACAGAAGAGAAAGTAGAGTTTAATGTCAAAATTTCCCTTCATTTTGAGTACATAATTTAGTCATAGGATTGGATAAAAAGCAGACATGTTTTCATTTCACCCATAGAGGAAAAGTGACAACATACATTTACATTCAAGCTGCTTTAGTTTATGTATTAAAATTTCAGAATACATTTTAAAATACCTATTAATTTAAACTATAGATTAAACCAGGAGTTATATGGGAATGAATTTCCATGGACTCTAATGGGTAAAATCATTAGTTATGGGATAAACAGACCTGAGTGAGGTTGATTTTCATGCTCTTATCTACTTGGTTTATGATGCTGAGGATTGTGCTATATTTCTCTATGTTTCATTGACTGTGACAATAAGACTGAGGTAATCATTGGTTCTGTTTACTTATCATCTCTGTTTCTATCACCTTCTAGCTACACAGAAGAGGTATATCTCCTTAGCCCTTTGAAAGTACATGTGTTATTGTGACTTGTTTACCTTGAACTAGAAGTTAGGAAAAATTTCATCAAAATTTGTCTCCTCATTTTCTTCTCTAAAATGCCCATCAGTGGAAAGCTTGAATACATAGCAACTTAAATAAAGAACAAAATAAGCATGTTTTATAAAAGTTTATGAAAAATGCAGGAACATAAGATGAATAATAGCATAGTCAAGTGGTATTTTGAAAATAATTTTATGCAAGGATAGCCAGCAGAGGTGTGAAGAAGGTTTAAAATGACCACCAATCTACATTAAAGCACCTAGAGACCTTCAATAATAGGAATTCATTTCTAGATATAAGGTTGAAAAATTAATGGGAAGAAGCAGCATTACTAGTGTCCGATGATTAATAGACCCATAGGAAAGTTACCAAGTGCAAGGGCATTGCTATGGATCTGTGTAGCCAGGACCAGACACGCACACTCTTATGGAAGGAGCTGGAACAAGTAAGGAAAGATGTGCAGTCTCCTTGGAACTTGGATTATCTAATGTAAATGGGCACCTACAGGAAGAAGGATGTATATTAGAGTTCATGGAAGCCAGTGTCCCTGCAAAACAAAGCAAAGGAAAAAAAGCGAAGATTGGAGGAGTGGGAAATGAAAGAGAGCTTAGGTGTAAAGAATAATCACAATTATATGTCAATTTACATTATTACACAATTATCCATAACACAATAATGTCACACAAACATTATTACACACTATATCATTGATATAAATATTCATTTATAAAAACAAAATGTCAGTCTTGATCAAAAATGGAATAATTATGTTTTATTCTACTCATCCTTTAAGGAACTTGTAACAAATGGGATGCTGGTTAGGTTAAAACAGTGGTTCTTAACTTTCCTAATGCTGTGACTGTTTAATACAGTTCTTCATGTTGTGATGACCCTCAACCACAAAATTATCTTTGTTGCCACTTCATAACTGTCATTTTGCTACTGTGTATTATAATGTAAATTATCTGCTTTTCAGATAGTCTTTGGCAACCCTGTGAAAGGGTCCTTTGATCCCCAGTAGGGCTGTAACCCACAGGTTGAGAACTGCTGCCATAAAAGAGACAGAATATCATCAATAATTTACAAACCTCATAACATCTTGCTGTGCAAAACAGTCATTCTAACTTGCAAGGAGTTCAAAGAAGTTTGTCCTTTAGCGTCCCCTTAATCTAAATATACTTAGCAAGAAAACGATAGAGCGCCAATCTTTCCTTCCAGCCCAACAGTCCAGCCAACCAATGCTTAGTTTAACCAATTAGCAATTTGCAGGGGGAAATGTGAACAAATTAATGCTGATGACTTGGGGCCACTAATTGGCTGCAGAGCTGTCGGAGTGGCAGCACAGTTGCTAAATCTAATTGACAGCTAAGGGCCGTGAGCTGTTCGGCAGTCTGCTCTTTTCATTTGGGCCTCCAAGAAGTGCTGTGTTTACTGAGGCACCTCGGTCAATCTGCCATAACCAGCCCATCATCCCCACAGCTGGGGATGGTCAGTGTTTTTACTGGTGATTGTGGGGATGTGTCTCTAGAAAGGCCAGCAGCTGCCACTCTTAGGGAAAGATGCTCATCGGTTCTGACAGGCGGGGAGGCATCTGAGGTGAACTGTGAAGCTAGTGCAATTCTGGATAATCGAGTGACTCCTTGGCAGACACATGCCATGAGGTAAACACAGAGGTTAGAGAAGACAGAGAAAAAAAAAATGCAGCCTAACATGGAGGCTACCTAGGCTCAGTCAATAGGATCCCTGAGACTCCCTTCTCATTCAATCAATGAGAGTGCCTTTGAAGTAGTGCAGGCAACCCGGACAAAAAATTTGCCTTATGCTTATGAAATGAGGAGCCTGGCTTGGATTTTTAACTTGGCTCACAAGAACTTACACAAAAAAGTAGGTTTGGCTCCCTTTGAAGTTTGGCTCCACACTTTCATCGCCTCTGATGAAGGTGTAACCCTCTATGAAGATACTGTTGTTTCTCAAATCATGTCTTGACTCCTTTGGGTGGAAATGTCATGGAAACATTTGCTGCTCATTCAAATAATCAAACCTTTTCATGTTTTACAGTGGTAATAAAGATCCACAGTGAATTTTGTCCCATATCTTATTTTACTGGACCTTTCTCAATGGTGGTAGATATTTGTGGCTGTGACCATCCGGAGATCAGATGGTGATGCTGACGTTTGGTGAGCCAGTCACTAGGAATGCCACTGGACATCCTACAGATATGCAGAAAGACCTTAGAAAAGGAGACTTATCCAGTCCAAAAATGTTAATAAAGTCGAGTAATAGATTCTAATTTACACTGGTATCCTTCCTAGAGAAATTTGGTTGACTGTGTGGAACTACACAAAAGTCAGTGGCAACAAAGTCAAAACACTGAGTGGTCCATGAAACTGAACAATTCCCTCCCTTGACTGAAATGAAGGGTATTAGAGATTAATAATAGAGATTCCCTTGCATCATATATTTCCAACATGGAACCCCAAAAAGATTTCAAGCAATATTGGCATTTGCTTATTAATTCTTCCATTCATTAGATATTTATTAAGCACTGATTATTCACCAGCAACTGATTGAAACAAAATTTCTGTTCAAGTAGATCTTAGTCTAGAGGCACATAGGTAATGGACTATGGTTATCTTCTTGCAGCCTACCCTATCAACCGCTTCATGATTCTGTTTCTTCAAAGGTTGTTTCCTATGAGGGTAACATAATACAGGTAAGATATTTAGAACACTATGTACCACATAGTAAGAACTCGATAAATAGTAAATACTAGTTTGTACAGTAATTTTAGTCCAGAAACAACCATGCTCTGGCATGGAATCACATGTAAAGACCTAGGTCTGTGAGATCTGACTGGAATACAGGCACACCCTTAGTACACACCTTTAATCCTTTGTTTGGAATAGAGACAGGACATACCTTTAATACCTCTGGCTGGAATTTAGTACACACCTTAATCCCAAACAATGACCTCAAATTGAAGGGCAGACAAAATGACAAATAAGAGAAATATTTGACAGAATGAGTCAGAGACAGGATACACCCAACTCTCATGAGAACAGAGAGGAAACAGAAACTACTTAAAAACAGCACAGAGAGAGCAGAGGAGTCTGTGGAGACAATACAGTAGAGTTTGGGAGTATAGTACAGTACAGTTCAGCACAGTATGGTGCAGTTCAGTTGAATGCAGTTGAGTTTGTGCACTTCAGTTCATATCGTTTAGAGGCAGTTTTTCCAAGCAGAGCAATTCAGTGAGAAGCCGAGATAAGCCAGTTTTAATTAGTCAGCTTAGAGAAGAGTTTTGAGCCAAAACAGCTGAGTTAAACTAGGCAGCCAAAGTCCAGAAAGAACTAGAAAGGATGTTTTTAGTTTACACGGCAGTAAGGCTCAGAGGCTGAAAATATTCTAGGCCTAGGTTAGCAGAGGCTGGAACCTGAAGCCTTTAAGGTCCTGGCTTGCAGAAGATTAGATTGTGCTGAGGCTAGAAACTTCAAGGCCTAGGCCTAAGGATAGATAGTTAGAAATGCTTTGGGCTCAGCCCATGCCATCTATTAGTAAAGCTTGAGTATGGTTCTTATCTCATCATCTGAGGAAATGAAAACATTTGCACTGGTTACTAATTTAATTAATTGCTTATGTTTGCATATTTTTGTATACCTGTACCACATTCTCAGAGAGGCCAAATGGCCCTGGATTCCCTAGAAGTAGAGTTACAGGTGATTGTGAACCACTAGATGTGATGCTGGGAATGGATCCCAAGTCCTCTGCAAGAGCAATGAGAATGCTTAACCACTGACACATCTCTCCAACTTCTACTCACTGTTTTAAGAATGAAATTACCACATACATTTCTTCAAAAAAAATTCTTTGAGGGATAAATATTCCTTTGACTCATACTTTTGGTCTTCTTTGCTAATATACGCACATAGCAAATTGTGTATTTCTATATATTTATCTGGCATTTCTGATTTGAATGCATTATTCAATTTAATGTCATAGATATAAAATAATTCAACCAACTATCTCTGCCCTGAAATGATTTTCAATAATTTGAGGGACATGAAACACAATGCATTTAGCTTGGGAAAATGAACAGAGTCAACAAATCCCACAGCAGTTCAAAGGAGAGGGGCATCCTTAAAGGATAAGAGGAAAACTTCAAAAGGAATAACAGTGAAAACAAGAACACAGCAAGAAGAAAAATACCATCCTCTTCATTCTTCTCATCCATGAAGTTCCCAACAAACTATAGGAGCATTAAATCATACACCTTACAAAGAAGAAGCTAACATACTCTGGTAGACTAAAATGGAAGTGGAGTATTGAAAAACCAAAGAGAAGGAAGAGTCTGAGTAGCTTGGAGGCCACAGAACTATGATTTAACCCTGACTATTCACAAGTGCCTGCTGAAGTATCTCGCTGAGTATTTAAGAAACAATCCTGTAGAGGAATAATTGAGAGAAACAGAAAAATAAAAATAAATAAATAATAAATAAATAAACAAACAAACAAATAAATAAATAAATAAATGCCTTTGATGCCAGCACTCAGGAAACTGAGGCAGAGCAAGGACTATACAGAGAAACTTTGTCTCAATTATAATAGATATATTCACAGAGAAATTAAATCTCCAAGGAAAGGAGAAAAGGAAAGAAAAATATAAATAACACATGTCTCTGACCCTAATACTTGAGAGACAAAGACAGACAGATAGGTTCCTTGCAGTTCAAGTACAGCCTAATCCACAGAACAAATACAGTATAGCCTGAACTACACAGAGAAACCCTGTCTCAATAAAATTATTAATTATATATCCTTGTAGAGGAAGATATTTAGAGTCTATACAGTCTTGTTTTGATTTATCAAAATGAAAACTGTTATGTGTTCAATGATATTATTATTCAGCCTCTTTGAGAGAAGACAAAATAAAGCAGCCCTGTATAAAAAATGGACTGTTGAATCAAACCAGTCTATAATTATGGTGACCTCAAACTAGAGAACAAAGGCCATGTTATTTTGGGAAAGAGGCTTTATGTTTGTATCAACAGGAAAAAAGAAAAGGCTTTGGATTCCATCCAAAATAATACAAATCAGAATTGTTAGAGTGAGACTTCTTGAGATCTTGGAAACAGACAGGAGGAAAAAAAGTTAACAAGACCAAATGGGTAATGTATAACACTAAACCTTCTATTGGAACAACTAAAAAATTGACTGGGACATGTAAATGTCTCCAGTAAGAACTTCAGATATACATGGACAATAAATCTTTGGTTACAAAAGTCCTCAGGACTTACCATGTCATTCTCTTAAGTACCATAAATTGAGATGAGATGTATATTGCAGTTTTGTTTACAGTCCAAACTAGCTTATAAGAAAGATAGATGTCTTTCACCTCCTCAAATGAAGAATAAGAAAATCATCTTTTACTGATCATTTCATATATTTATAATTACAGAACTGTATGTTACTTGTGAGAGTTTATATGTTTACAGAACAAAAGGACCAGACACCAATGGAATAGATCAGGCTTAACAAGGTTCATCCTGGAAGGTGATGAGGTGCTGACATAATTGTTCTAGCATCCTGTTTTAACCAACCTCAGATGACCTCAATTTGTCCAACCTTACAGACTGATCCAGTCAGAACTTCACTTAAGCCTGAATTTTCTCAGCAACCAGAGCCTGGACAGCAAATGCTACAGTTGACTCTTTAAGACTTAGCCATTTTCTCAATTTTCCTTTGGGTCCCCCAAAAAGGGACCTTTATGCCCCAAATCTGTAGGAAGCAACCTTGAGAAGAACAATGTCCTATTCTCTTAGGTTGGGATTGGTAGGTTTTGGTTGTTTTATTGGGTGGTGAATGCTTGTTGTTCTACAGGGGTTGAGAAAAAAGGGGGAAATATAAGAATATCTTTTAGAATAATAAGAGTAAAGGATAGATTATTGAATCTACTTTTAAACCAAAGAACATTTCTTATAAATCAATAATCTCACATTGGTATAGAATTGTATATATTGATAAAAATTGAATTTTAATTTTGATACACATGAACACACACACACACACACACACATACACACACACACACACACACACACACACACACACACACATTCTACTCTGGTATGAGGTATTGCACCTATACATCTCATTTATAAATTCCAACCATTTTTTTTAAAACTACTATTACAAACTTTTAGGATAATTTGCTAACACAAATTAATGGTTAATAAATCAGACTTAGGGTCAGGTCAGATACTATGCTAGTTTATCAAAGAAATATACTTCCTAGGCTAAACCAATAGTAAATAGGTAAAGACAAGCAACATTTGCCTCTTCAGATGTTAGATAGATAGATAGATAGATAGATAAATAGATAGATAGATAGATACATACATAGATAGATAGATAGATAGATAGATAGATAGATAGATAGATTGATTGATAGATGATAGATAGATAGATAGGTGATGATAGATAGATGATAGATAGATAGATAGATGATAGATAGATAGATAGATAGATAGATAGATGATAGATAGATAGATAGATAGGTGATGATAGATAGATAGATGATAGATAGATAGATAGATAGATAGATAG
>CAJQZJ010008773.1:4521052-4550695 GCA_907164525.1 Lophiomys imhausi | reverse complement strand
TAAGAAATTAATGGTGTTTGTTATAAGTGAATTTAGTAATAAATAAGTGATAAATAATAACTAAAAGTTCGGTTTCACCATTGTGGCCAACTATAATCTTAATTCTGTATCAATATACAAAGATCAATACCTATGTAATCCAATACAATCTTATTTTTGCACAATAAACAATGGTCAATACCATTTTAGCCAAATAAACTACTAATTGTGTATCAATATACAAAGGTATAAGGGCATATTCAATAATCTGCCCCTTCTTCTTGGACCTTCCTGTGCTATGTCTATATCTCATTTTTCACAAGCCCATGCACTCTTACATATGAGAGGAAGAAGGATACAGAAAAGGAAAAGTAGGAATTCCCTGGGGCTAACCTCCAAAACCCATTAAGACAGGACCATTTATCAGCTTGTAGTCTCTTCCCCTACATAACAGAGTTTTCAGTTATCCTTCAAATAACCAAAAAGAAGGGCGGAGAAACACCCTCCCCACCCTCTGGGCATGGGACTTCGCTCTCTTAGAGTGACTTCAGGCTGATTTAGGTCGTAGTAGACCTGTTTGGGGCCTGAACCCAAATGGAAAAAATGATTAAAAATGTTAGTACACTCCTTTTATGTTCAGTCCTTCTGTTCTCAGCTGTTTAGATGACCTAAGGGGTTTGTAGGCAGAAGCTGATCTTGCAGGTTTCATTGAGGTTCCTGTCGGGGCATTGTGTACAGCTGAGCGGTCCCAGTGACATTGGATTGCTGTGGTGGTTGCAGGCCCCCGATGGAGACAGCTATTGAGGAAGTCTGCCAGGCAGAATCAACTGGGTCACTCGTCCTCCTTGGTGCCTGATTCTGCTCTCTGCTGAGGATTCCGCTGTCCAGCCGTCCCCAGGCTCCCCTAATGGACGCTTCGATTCTCCTGGAACGATAAGAACAGAGCCCTGCCCCAAACGCAACCCTAGGACAATTGCCCTTTTTTTTTCTGGGGGGGATGGGGGGGCTAGGTAGTACTTCTCCTGAAGCAAATTTGGCCTTCTGACAACATACAAAGCGTTATCTTTCAATCTGGGTTAAAGAAGAAATCATTCTGTCACCTTGGAGCTAAACCAGCTCTAGTGTATATATTTTGAGATCCCAAAGGACAATCTGCCTGCATCGAGAAGGCCTTTTGTAAGTAGCCTTCAAACCTAGGTCCCTCCAAATCCCATGTGTGTGTCTCTGAACTCTAATTATTGGGATCAGGGACCTGTGTTTCCCATCTGAAGGGATCAAAGATGTGTTCCACCACTCCTGGATCAAAGTCTTTCTCTATTTAGAGTTTGCCCTGCATCAGGCTGACCCTCAGCTCCGGGATCTGCCCGTTTCTGTCTCCAGTGTGCTGGGAGCTGGGACCAAGGATGAACTCTTCTTGAATGGTGGGACCAAGAGTATGCACCCTCACCACCCCGCTCCGTATGACTACAGAATACATAAGACCACCAACTCTACTGTGCCCCCCCCACCCCGTCTCCGCTGAAGTCAAAGGCATGGGCCAATACCACAATTCTCTTGTATTTTACCTTAGCTCCACGTCTTCTCTACACCTGGAGGTCTGCAAAACCAGGACGAATGGCTGTATCCTCTATTCCATTCACAGTGTTTCAGCCCTGCCCCCTGCCTTTTTTTTTTTTTTTTTTTTTAGTTAATAAATTTATTTGTTTGTTGATTCAGGTTACATCCTTATCATATTGTCTCTTTTCCCGCTTCCCAGCCCCACCCTCCCATGCTCTACCCCATGACCCTTCCGTCTTGTTCCTCTGGGGTGGAGTGTCCCTGCCTAACATTCTCTCACCACAGATCAGGAGTCATATGAGGGCCAAGTGCCTCTTCATTCACCGGGGGCCTACGAGGCAGTACTGCCAGTGAATGGTGTCTCATTGCTACTGGGGGAATACTAAAAAAAGACCAACAAACACACAAACCCACAAAAACAAACAATATCAACAAAAAAAGAGAGGAAAAACAGAAGGGAAAAGGAAAAAGAAAAAAGAAAAAAGAAGGAAAAAGAAAAAGATAAAAAAAATTATGTTCTTGTTCCTTTTGATGTGTTGGTTGTAGTACAGATATCCTGTACGATATAGTTAAAATCCTACTATAAGTGAATAGATGCCATGTGCATCCTTCTGAGACTGGGTTAGCTTACTCAGGATGAGCTCCTCTAGATCCATCCATTTGGTTGCAAATTGCATGATATCATTGTTTCTGATAGCTGAGTAATATTCCATTGTATAGATGTACCACAGTTTTTTAATCCATTCTTCAGTTGAGGGACATCTGGGTTGTTTCCAATTTCTAGCTATTACAAATAAGGCTGCTATGAACATAGATGAGGAGACTTCCCTATGTCTCCGTTAGAGGTCCTTTGGGTGTATACCCAGAAGTGGTATGGCTGGGTCCTGAGGCAAGGTTATTCCTACATTTCTAAGATATCGTCAGACAGACCTCCATAGTGGTTGCACAAGCCTGCACTCCCACCAGGAATGGAGTAGGGTACCCCTTTCTCCACACCCTCGCCAGCATGCGCTATCATTTGAGCTCTTTATTTTAGCCATTCTAACAGGTGTTAGGTGGAATCTCAGTGTCGTCTTGAGTTGCATTTCTCTGATGATTAAGGATGTTGAACATTTCTTCAGGTGTCTCTCAGCCCTTAGGGATTCCTCCTTTGTGAATTCTCTATTTAGCTCCATCTCCCATTTTTTGATTGGATTATTTGGTTTCTGGGCATTTAGTTTCTTGAGTTCTTTGTAGATTTTAGATAATAGCCCTCTATCAGATGTGGGGTTGGTGAAGATTTTCTCCCAGCCTGTTGGTTGCCGTTTTGTTCTAATGACAGTGTCCTTTGCTTTACAGAAGCTTTTCAGTTTCATGAGGTCCCATTTATTGATTGTTGATCTCAGGTCCTGAGCTGTTGGTGTTCTGTTCAGGAAGTTGTCACCTGTGCCAATGAGTTCGAGGGTTTCTCCTACTTTTTCTTCTAGTATCTTTAGTGTGGCTGGCCTTATGTTAAGATCTTTGATCCACTTGGAATTAAGTTTTGTACAAGGTGATAGGTATGGGTCTAATTTCATTCTTTTGCAAGTGGACATCCAGTTGGAGCAGCACCATTTGTTGAAGATGCTGTCCTTCCATTGTGCATTTTTGGCTTCTTTGTCAAAGATTAGTTGGCCATAGGTGTGTGGATCCATGTTTGGGTCTTCAATTCGATTCCATTGATCCACTGGTCTGTTTCTATACCAGTACCATGCTGTTTTTATTACTGTTGCTCTGTAGTACAGCTTGAAATCTGGGATGGTGATACCTCCAGATGTTTTTTCATTGGACAGGATTGATTTAGCTATTCTCGGCTTTTTGTTGTTCCATATGAAGTTAAGAATAGCTTTTTCCAGGTCTATAAAGAATTGTGTTGGTATTTTGATAGGAATTGCATTAAATCTATATATTGCTTTTGGTAGGATAGCCATTTTTATTATGTTGATCTTACCTATCCATGAGCATGGGAGATCTTTCCATCTTCTAAAGGCCACTTCCATTTCTTTCTTCAGGGGCTTGAAGTTCTTGTTATATAGGTCCTTTCCATGCTTGGTTAGCGTTACCCCCAGGTATTTTATGTTGTTTGTGGCTATTGTGAAGGGGGTTGTTTCCCTTATTTCTTTCTCGGTATATTTGTTTGTTGTATAAAGAAGGGCTTCTGATTTTTTTGAGTTAATTTTGTATCCAGCCACCTTGCTGAAGTTGTTTATCAGCTGTAGGAGTTTTTTGGTGGAGTTTTTGGGGTCGCTTATGTATACTAACATATCATCTGCGAATAGGGATAATTTGATTTCTTCATTTCCAATTTTTATCCCTTTGATCTCCTTTAGTTGTCTTATTGCTCTAGCAAGGACTTCAAGTACTATATTGAAGAGATATGGTGAAAGTGGACATCCTTGTCTTGTCCCTGAGTTTAGAGGAAATGCTTCAAGCTTCTCTCCATTTAATTTGATGTTGGCTACTGGCTTGCTGTATATTGCCTTTATTATTTCTAGGTATGGTCCTTGTATGCCCGTTCTCTCCAGAATTTTTAGCATGAAGCGGTGTTGGATTTTGTCAAATGCTTTTTCTGCATCTAGCGAGATTATCATGTGGTTTTTTTCTTTCAGCTTGTTTATGTGGTGAATTACATTGATAGACTTTCGTATACTGAACCATCCCTGCATTCCAGGGATGAAGCCTACTTGATCATGGTGTATGATACTTTTGATGTGTTCTTGAATTCGGTTTGCTAGTATTTTATTAAGTAGTTTTGCATCTATGTTCATGAGGGAGATTGGTCTGAAGTTCTCTTTCTTTGTTGGGTCTTTGTGTGGTTTAGGAATCAGAATGACAGTGGCCTCATAGAATGAGTTTGGCAGTGATCTTTCTGTTTCTATGTGGTGGAAGAGTTTGAAAAGTAATGGTGTTAGTTCCTCTTTGAAGGTCCGGTAGAATTCCGTGCTAAAGCCATCTGGCCTGGGCTTTTTTTGGTTGGGAGATTATTAATGACTGTTTCTATTTCCTTAGGTGTTATTGGACTGTTTTAGCTGTTAATCTGATTTTGATTTAGTTTTGGTAGGTGGAATTTATCGAGGAAATTGTCCATTTCGCTTAGGTTTTCAAATTTAGTGGAATACAGATTTTTAAAGTAATGCCCGAATATTTTCTGTATCTCCTCAATGTCTGTTGTTATTTCTCCCTTTTCATTTCTGATTTTGTTGATTTGTGTTCTTTCCCTTTGCCTTTTAGTTAATTTGGCTAGGGGTCTGTCTATTTTGTTGATTTTCTCAAAGAACCAACTCTTGGTTTCAATGATTGTTTGTATAGTTCTTTTTGATTCTAAGTTGTTGATTTCAGCTCTAAGCTTGTTGATTTCCTGTCTTCTGCTCTTCTTGGGAGTGTTTGTTTCTTTTTTTTCCAATTCACCCAGCTTAGCTGTTAGTTCACTAATATGAGCTGTCACAATTTTCTTTTTGAAAGCACTTAGTGCTATGAACTTTCCACGTAGCACAGCTTTCAATGTATCCCATAGGTTTGGGTATGTTGTGTCTTCATTGTCATTGGATTTTAAGAAGTCTTTGATTTCCTTCCTTATTTCTTCCCTGACCCAGTGGTCATTCAGTAAGGAGCTGTTCAATTTCCATGTGTGTGTAGGCTTTCTGTTGATTCTTTTACTGTTGAAGACCAGCTTTATTCCTTGGTGGTCTGATAAGATACAAGGTGTTATTTCAGTTTTCTTGTATCTATTGAGACTATCTTTGTGACCAATTATGTGGTCGATTTTGGAGAAGGTTCCGTGGGGTGCTGAGAAAACGGTGTATTCCTTTGTGTTTGGGTGAAACGTTCTGTAGATATCTGTCAGGTCCATTTGTTTCATGATCTCTGTTAGACTCAATATTTCTCTGTTTGTCTTCTGTCTTGATGATCTGTCCTTTGTTGTGAGTGGGGTGTTGAATTCTCCCACTACTAATGTGTTGTGATCGACGTGCGCTTTAAGTTTTAGAAGTTTTTCTTTTACGAAAGTAGGTGCCTTTGTATTTGGGGGATAGATGTTCAATATTGAGATTTCCTCTTGATGAATATTCCCTTTAATGAGTATATAGTGCCCTTCTTTGTCTTTCTTCATTAACTTCAGTTGGAAGTCTGTTTTGTTTGATATTAGGATGGCTACTCCAGCTTGCTTCCTGGGTCCATTTGCTTGGAAAACCTTTTCCCAGCCCTTTACTCTGAGGCAGTGTCTATCTTTCGTAGTTAGATGTGTCTCTTGTATACAGCATAAGGAAGTCTTTCTTCCGGATCCACTCCTTAAACCTATGTCTTTTTATTGGGGAGTTGAGTCCATTGATGTTGATGGATATTAGTGACCTGGGGTTGTTATTTCCCATTAGTTTGGTATAGGCGGTGGTCCTTTGCCTCTTTTGGTTTAGTTTCTGTTGGGTTTTCTATTCCCTTTTTTTTTCTTGGGTGGAGTTTTCTTCTCTGGGTTGGGATTTTCCTTCTAGGATTTTCTGTAGGGCTGGGTTTGTGGGTAGATATTGTTTAAATTTGATTTTGTCATGGAATATCTTGTTTTCTCCATCTATGTTGATAGAGAGTTTTGCTGGGTAAAGTAGTCTGGCTGGGCATCTATGATCTCTTAGGACTTGTAGTATATCTGACCAGGCCCTTCTAGCTTTTAACGTTTCTGGGGAGAAGTCAGGTGTAATTCTGATGGGTCTGCCATTGTATGTGACTTGACTTTTTTCTCTTACCGCTTTTAATATTCTTTCTTTGTTCTGTACATTTGGGTTTTCAGTTATTATGTGGCGAGAGGAGTTTCTTTTCTGGTCTAATCTGTTTGGTGTTCTGTAAGCCTCTTGGATTTTTATTGGCATCTCTTTTTTCATGTTTGGGAAGTTTTCCTCTATGATTTTGTTGAAGATATTTCCTGGACCTTGGAGTCAGGAGTCTTCTCTTTCCTCTATACCTATAATTCTTAGGTTCTGTCTTTTTATTGAATCCTTGATTTCTTGGATGTTGTGGGTGAGAGATTTTTTAGCCTTCTCATTTTCTTTGGATGTTGTACTGATTTCTTCCACTGAATCTTCCATGCCTGAGATCCTGTCTTCCATCTCTTACATCCTATTGTTGATACTCACATCCGTAGTTCCTGTTCTCTTCCCTTGGTTCTCCACTTCCTCTTTTAACTCTGACTGTGTTTTCTTTATTGTTTCTATTTCTATTTTCATGTCTTCTATGGTTTTGTTCGTTTTGTACATTTCCTTCTCCAGCTTGCTTGTTTTTGTATGAAAATCTTTCATGGCTTTTTCCTTTTCCTGTTCAAGCTCTGTCACCTTGGCTTGGAGCTCTTTAATGGTGTTGTTCCTTGTTTTGATTTGTAGAATTGTGGCTTCTTTGAATTCCTTCATAGATTTAAGTTCTTCTTGCAGGGACTCTATCACTTTCCATACTGCAGAATTGTCAATGTTTTCATGTGTTTCTGTTGGTGTGTGGTCATCCGAATTGGATGAGCTAGGATGGTTCTGCTTTGTTGGAGTCATAATTCCTTGATTTCTATTTTTTTTTTGACCTTTCGCCATTGGATGCATTTAGCTGTCTGTTTTCTGTGCTTGGAACCACAGTGGATGATTTGGTGCAGGGGACGAGTTACTTGGCTATCTGTTGTTGCTTACAGGGGGATTTCAAGTTCACTGTGATTTTAATGGCCAGAGGCACTGTGAGTTGGTGCAGCCTATTCTCAGGTTGTGGGTAATGGACCTGGATTGTTTCACTGCTCCCAATTCAGACTTCCCTATGTTGCACTCTGAGTTATCAGCCTGTAATGGTTCTGATGGTATGGTCCTGTTTGCCCAGGCACAGATTCTGTGGGCTTTGTTTGTCATCACGGCGACTGACAGGGTCTGGCTCCACATCTAATATGTCTGGATTTTCCAGGATACAGCTATGGTCCCAATTTCTCATTTCTCTCTAGGCTTCTTGCCACAGGGCTGGACTCTATGCCTGATTCCCTTCCTGTCTGCACCGCCACAGGTCCCGTGGGTACCCCAAGCCCCGGATCCTCCGGCTGCCTGAGTGCACCTCTCGTCCCAGCAGCTCTGCTGTGGGTGCATGGATCCCTGGCCCTGCCCACGCCTGTCTCTGTCCCCAGATAACCTGCTGTGGACTCGCGGGGATTTGGCCCTGCCAGCCGTGCTCCCTCCCCAGCTGCGCTGCTGTAAGTGTGCGGGATTCGGCCCCTCCTGCTCGCCTTTGTGTTCCCAGCTTCCCCCACTCTCTCGGAACCTCCCGCCCTCTGCTTCACGAGCAGCTGCGGACCACCCGCTGAGCCCCCTGTTTGTTCCTTGCTAAGCCTTCCACTATCTCGCAAAGTTTTTGAAGTGGGTATAAGTTCAACCTGATGTGTGGGGAGCTCAATAGGCCAGCGATCTATGGCCAAGTGGACCCTGATTCTGCCTGCTGTAAGTTGGGATCGATCTTACCAGGCGCCTCTCCAAATGGGAGTTCCCGAATCCCGGGTTTAGTGGCTTCCGTGTCTGTGAGAGATGGGTGAGAGCCTTGCCCTGGGACTTTTAACAGTCCCTTGGGAGCTGTGAGTGTTCCCGGCGTGGGGTCTAGCCCCTCCGGTTTTTGCACAGTGCCCAATAACTCTGTGTTTTTTATGGCTCTTTTTTCCCCCGCATTCAAAATGCGTCAGTGTAGGTCGCCTCCATCTTGGCCCGCCCCAGAAACTCTTTTTTTGCTAGGAGACATGACAGGATACAGATATGACCATGGGTCTGGAAGGTATATCTAGCCTCATGGCTAGATGGGGTTATGTGGTTAAGTTAACTTAGTTGAGACATGTCAGAGTCTGCCCAGCTAAAGCCTAAGTGTTGAAATGTTAAAAAATCTTCATTTTTATGGCCTAAGAGCTACCCAGCGTCTTAGGTCTTTTTATCTGAATACAAAAGTCAACAGTCTCCCACAACACAAGTCCATCTCCATTTTGTTCTTAGGAGTTATTTTTAGTCTTAGTCAAGTTAGGTTTCTGTTTACTGTAAAATTTGAGTTTCTGTTTTTCAGAACTAGGCTGTGCACCCCCTTAGTAGCCATAGAATGTAACATAAACCAACCCCTGGAAGTCACCTGTTCTTGGAAATTCTCTACATCCATTTTTCCATGACCCACTTTCCACAACTGACTTGCTTCTATAACTATGCTTACATGCAAAATCCCTTACCCTGTAGTTTTGCCCTATCAAAGGACTTGAGAAATTTGTTGGCTTCTGGCCTCATGAACTCTGCCTTGTGGGGAGGCAGCTGCCAACTGGGCTCTGGTATGTATCCAAATAAAGTTGTCTTTAATTTGGCCATAATCTAGGTTAGTGGCCTTTATCCTTTTCTTTGTAGCATTAACATATTAAGCAAAATAAGAATTGAGAAAAGATTGTTGAACAATCACTACATAACAAAACTTACTTACAATTCACTTAGAGAATTATTTGTAGCAAATTCTTTGAAAAGAACTGCAATCTTTACTACTGCTGCTTTGATCCAAATAAAATTATATTCATTTGCGCACGCGCGTACACACACACACACACACACACACACACACCAGGGAGGGGTTGAGGGAAGAGAGCAGGAGTGAGAGAGAGAGAGAGAGAGAGAGAGAGAGAGAGAGAGAGAGAATCAAGTAAGATCTTATGGATATTCTCAGTTAAACCATTTGTGGCTGTGAAACTTTGGGTTAAGTCACTTTTGCCCATTGGCACTAGGGTGGACCTCCATTAAAAAAGTGAAAACACCTTGAAAACTGGGAAGTGAGAGGTCTGTTCAGTTTCTTGAAGATATTTAATCTGTATCTAATTGGTTGTCTTAGAATGAATTTGCTTTAAATTGAAACACTGTTTTGCACCTTAAGAAAAGTTTAAATTTTTTATGAAGTTATGTGATTTAACATATTTCAGCCTTTGCTATCCATTAAATAATATCACTGAATTTAACTTGAAGCCTATGTTTAAGACACACTGTGAGCCATTCCCCTGGCATTAATTTGTTTTGTAGAAATTTGGTGCTATAAAATATTTATGAGATGTTTTAGATAAGCATTATTGTACTCTCTATACAGATAGAAGCAATATCATTTTTCTCCTTAGATAAATTTGATATGAGCTTAAGTATATAGCCTCTTACAAGAATTTAACATTTTCAAATCCTCTTTACATGCCCATCTACACCTGTAGTGTGGTCTAAAATATATGTAGAGTCTCTCAGTCATGATATTTGTTAAAGAACCTTATAGGAAAACTTCATAAAAAGGAAATAAAATGCTGGAGTTATTCCAGCTTTATCATCTCCAAGCTACAGGAAAATAGATGAAAATCTATTTCCATATTGCTATTTATGTATTAAGGTCTAGGCAATAACAAAATTCCAAAGCTGGCAGGACTTTTATCTAAATAAAATATATGCTTTCAGTTTCCAGGAAGTAAGGAACTCAAATAGTGATTATTCTTGGTGTTCTATTAAACCAGTTCCAACCTGTGTGGTCCCTTGCAGGAGCTGCCTGATAGAAGAGACAAAATTATGAGGAACCCAGCAAGCTGATTGATTTATAGGAGTTTTCATGTAGTTTCCAGATGTGATGGAACATATGAGGGAAAAGCAAGACTTGTATTGTCTTTTCATTTATGCCAACATCACTATCTGCTCCCACTCTACCTGGAGACTGAATGACAACAATGAAGTTATACTTCCATCTCAAGGGGAGAAATAGTGAATTATCAGAAACAAAATGATAGAATAAAATCTGCCTGAACTTTGGTCAACTTATTTCACTGAATAACTTTTCAAAGACAACAATTATAACCAAAGAGTGTGTCTGCCTCTTGGTAGTAATGAATTTCTATGTTCAGCTTTTACCTTTACGTATCAGTGTATCTGGATGGAATCTACATTTGATAGTAGAAATGATCACCAATCTGAAAGTGTCAAAATCTATGGATAAGGTACAAAATGAGACCAAAGCCCAAATCTGTATTGGAGGTGAAGGAGAGTGTGATGAGTAGAATCAATATCCCTGATGAGAAGATACCCAGAGATCCATCCTGTATATCTTACATGAATCCATAGCTCTGTTATTCTAGACACTGTACTGCATTGAGAGTGCATTGGAAATGAACACAGTGAATACCTTCTCAAAGCTTTCATTCTAGATTGAAGCCATTGGGCTGAGGTGTGTGTGGTGAATCTCATATATGAATGAGTGAACAACAATATCAGAAGGACAAGTTCAGACATGAAACGTACAGACTTAGTCACTGATACACAAAATCACTCAAGCAAATATATAGAAATTATAATTTTGTACCTGGTTCACAAACTGTTCTCCTTAATGCAAGCACATATACCCAGGAATTTATGAACCAGAATTTGGCTCTTAGTCCAAACATCTAGTCTGTATGATATGCTTCCATTCAGAAGCATCTGTTTGAAAACCTGCACGTGGCTATGCATTTATACATGATGAGGTCTACAATGGGGTTATTTAGCTTTAGCACCAAAAAAGTGGGACAGATATTTAGGAGAAAATATGTAATAGATGGCAAGTTTGTAACCTGGCCTCTCCACTTACTGCCCATGTAAATTTGAACCTCCTGAGCCACAGATTTCTTATATGTCATAAAAATAATAGTATTTCATAGATCATTTGTTTTTTTAAAAATGGAAAGATTTCATATCTAGTACTACCTATGAAAAAGCAGTAGAATTGGCCATGCAAGGGCAGTCCCACAGGACACCATATAGAGTGCATATTCTCCAAAGCATATTTCCCATTACCCTGTTTCTAAGAGTCATGTTAAAAATTCAGTGCCAGTTCTTGATATGTTAGAATGTTCATTCATGCCTGGTTTATGTGTAGACATTTTTCAAAATTTCTTATCTATTTTAGTGTCAAATTATAACCAAAATTATGTGTGTGTGTTTAAGAGCTTGGGGTTATTATGGTTGCCACCTGAAGTTCCACATGAAAAAAAAAAACAGATACTGAATTATCAGTCATAAAATTATTTAAAGATTAAAAAACCATCAATTGGATTTCTTGGGTGTCAACTGAACACCTTGAAATCAAATTAAAAGTCAGACCACCCCTGTCTAATGAGTATCAACATAAGTTCAAGAATCAAATGAAGCATCTAGTGCTCTCTCAAGGAAATGTGAAGAATGAAATTTTCTTCAGTTGGAAAAGCTTATTCAACTCACCATTTTTGAGGCTTGCATACACCACAGCTGAGGCTATAAGAGTTTATATACAACTTAATGTTCCTTGTTAGGAATCTGCAGTTTCTTTTATTTTTCTAGCTGCAACTGAGATCTTTTATTTTAATAAAGCTAATAGGTCTCAAAAGTTGGAGGTGTTTTTCAACTTTAATGTGGTATAATTGGCAATACCAAGTCATTCTGATATTTACAAAAAGATAATATGACAGACTTTGACACACAATAAGCGCTCAATAAATGTTACATATCTTTATTACAAATGATAAGAAGTTCATGAATAAAGAAACTGAAGCTAAAATAAAGCTTACATAAAAGCAGTCAATTTGCTAATTCTTTTCGGTGCTCTTACTACCCAGTGATTGTAAAATATTGAGAATGAATTTGCCTCTGGAATAAAAAGTTACTTCCCCAAATCCACTTATAAATGTTGCTTGAATATGAAAGAATCATAAGTTTGTAAAGAAACTCATTCATTTGCCTACCTCAGACTTCCGCAAGTCTCAGTCAGTTCTGAGAACATAGGGTACATTTCTGGCATACTCAATATTTTGCACATTTTAACTGCCACTGTCTGTCTTGATTCCCCAATTCTAAGTACATGGTATCTCTTCAAATTATGGGTTCCTACAGGATGCCTGTTATGACAGCCATTTCTCTGTTCAGATTCCAAGCCTTTAAAGGCATATTTTGTAGAGAGATGAAAATAAACCTCATCTATGTCTACTATTTCCATAGACTGTAGAATTGGCTCTTGCACATTGCAGGGTTAAAGAGAGCACAGCCAGTGCTCTCCCAGGGAGTGTCTAGAGCGACGAAGAATTATATGGCTTCTAAGAGGCTTTCTATAATCCTTCACCACACCCTTTCATCAATTTATAGCGTTATGGCTTGTTTATCCCTCATATAGCCCACAGAATCTCAAGACTTTTCTGGTATTTTACTGTAATATTTCTAACTAGTAAATGCAAATGTGGGTTTTTAGGCATGACAGGGTCATGAAATTGTGTGGGAACTTGAATTCACCGAGACTTTTTTCCTGAACCCTATCAAGCAAGGATCTTGTGTGGATTTCCCTTTTCTGTGAGCAGTAAGCCAGGAGAACATCTTGCATTAGAGCTGAGTCTGTGCTGCTGGTTGTTTATGTGCATTGTCTAGAGGCAAGCTGGGATGCCGCCCATGTTTCCCTTTACTCTACTGTTTTTCTCCTGCTCCTCTTTTCTGTTTCTTGTCTCAAATGCTGTGTTTCATCAGCACACTGGAAATGAACTTCCAATGAAGGCTGTTACAGAATGCAAAATTAACTTTAACTGAAAATTCTTCCAGACATATATAAAAATGGTCATTGGCCTCAAGTTCCTCCCTCTGATCCAGAGGAAAGGAAAGTGTGTACCTTTGTTCATCAGAATCACAGTATTAATTGTTTTATCTATGAAGTTAATGATTGCTGAGGGGCAGAACTGGGATGGAAAGTTCTATTTTCAGCAATTTCCAAACACAAAACATAACTATCTGTTTTCCCGGTGTCCTCAGGCTCTGTCTTCCCACCTCCCTGGCAGGTAGGGACAGCTGTTTCAGGCACTGCATTCCTCAAAGACCACAAACAGCGCAGATTGGTTTTAGGAGCCTTTGTGCAGGATTAGAATGAATCTGGCTTTGCTTCTCTGTACACATGCCAAACCCTCAGAGGCATTTATTTTAATCAATTATATTTTACCTTAAATATTGACATTTTTGTCTTAAACTACACTCTAGAGTCAGAAGCTAAAGGTTTCCAATCAGAATGGCATCCAGAAATTGATGTTCTGCATGGATACTATCAGTCCTATTAATAATTGTGAGCTACACAGAAATCTTAGTTAATGGGTTCTCTAGTTAATACCTTTTCTTAAAAAAGAACTCGGGCTCTGACAGCATTTCCTCTTGTCATTGGAGGGATGTCAACTACATATAACATCCCAGCCCAGTAGGATTCCTCAGCCCCAATGCGGGGAGCTGGTTTGAATTAATAGTCTTTTTCCTTGTGAGTCACTGGACAAGCTCTTAGGTCCACCCAAGCTTCTTAGAGCAAAGGCCCAACACTGCTATTCATCATTGCCACCAGAGGACCAGAAACCCCATTTATTTTCTCTGTTGCTGACAAATGTAATTTATAGGCTTTAAAGACCTAATTATTTTCTGTGATACAGGTTTAAATTTGAACACTTCTCCCTATAGGGATAAAAGAGGGAGAGATCTTGGAAGCTTGGACCTCTCAACTCTCTGCTTCAGATTCTTGGATGAGAGGCTATAGAGGGAATAAAATGTCACATTTAGGCCAATACAAAAATATACTGAGAAATAATGCCCTTGCTCTGATGAAGCCAGAGTCCCAAGGAAGAACCTACTGCCATGCTCACCCAATATCCCTTCAAGCCATCCCTGTGCATCTTCCTGGGCTAAGTCCTATTTCCTGGTCTTCTTCAGAAGACTGCCTGGAGACTGTTTTGTCTATCTGTCTGAAATGCTAGAGATGCTAAGTTTACTAACTTACTCCCTTTTCTGCAATATTTCTTTCAATTGACTGATCGAGTCAGGGAAATTAAAATACATTTACCCATAATAAGGTCTGAAATGTAGATTATAGCCTGGCATTCCTGTACAGACTTATCTGCGCTAGGCTGGTTTGTAAAGTCTTTCTCCTTCCTGGCAGCTTTTTTTTCTTTGTTCTTGCCACCTTGTTACTTATTTCTTCAGGGAATACTTCTGTAATAAATCTCTTGAATATAAATTATGATCTCCGAATTAGCTTTGACCATCTGTCTTAAAACTACTAGCTAGCAGGATAGGCAGATGGCCCACTAGTTAATAGCAATTGCTGTTCTTTCAGAGGACCTGAGTTCAGCTCCCAAGCAACCGCAATGGCTCACAGTCCAGAACTCCAGCTTCAGGGAATCCAACGTCATCTTCTGGGCTCCACAGGTCCTTGCACTATATCCATATAGACAGACACACACACAGAGAGAGAGAGAGAGAGAGAGAGAGAGGCAGAGACAGAGAGACAAAGAAAGACACAGAGAGACAGAGAGAGACAACAAATATATATAGTTAAAATAAATAAGCAAAACCTACCAACTGGATCCACAAGGAAGTAAATATCAAGTAGAACTACAAGGAAATGGGAGAAGCAGCTATAATTGTCCCAAAAGACATCAGTCATAAATAACAGTAATTCAATACATAGGTATCTTCTGAGTGAGAATTACATGTCCTCACTTCCACCAGGGCTGGCTGTCCCAATGAAACTCTCATAGAACAGTTGCCTTCTGATTCCCTTCAGTATCTCCTGCAAGAACTGATTTCCAGGTGGGACATTTCTTTGATCTTCCCTTACCCCACCCCACCCCTGCCTCACTCAGCACTGATTTCTACATGTTCAATCTATACTGACTTACTATTGTCCCCACACCCTATCAACATGCCAACCAATATGTGGTGTTTATATCACACACACACACACACACACACACACAGCATGAAACTCTTCAATCTCAATGCAGACTCAAAAAGACACATATGGTATTTACTCACTCACAAGCAGATATTAGCCAACACCTACAGGACCACCATGCTACAATCCACAGATCCAAAGAAGCTAAGTATCAAGGAGGGCTCAAGGGATGATGCTTGAATTCTTCTAAGTAGGAGAAATAAAATCGATATTGGAAGTGGATGGAGAGAGATCTGGACAAGAACCCAACATTACTGCCATCTGAGAAGCCTTATCCAGAAGATAAAGGAAACAGACACAGAGACCCACAGCCAAGCATTGGGCAAAAATCAGGGAGTCTTGAGGAAAAGTTAGGGGAAGGTTTAAGGAAGCTAGAGGGATCAAGGACACCACAAAAAGACCCACAGAGTCATTTACTTGAACACAAGGGGGTCAAAGAGACTGAACCACCAAGCAAAGAGCTTGCAAGGAATGGTACTAGGCCCATTTCATCTATGAAGCTGACGGGCTTCTTGGTCCTCAAGTGGATCCCCTGACAATTGGAACAGGGTCTATCCCAGACTTAGATGATGTTGCCTGCCTCTAAAGCTTATTTTCCTAGCATATCTTGCCTCAATGGAGGAGGAGGCACTTAGTCCTGATGTAGTTTGATGCGCCAAAGTGAGTTGATACTGTGGGGTGTAGGGTGGAAGAGGTTGGTGGGATTGTGGGACTGGGAGGAGGGGAAGGAGGGGGATGGAGATTGGAATGTAAAATAAACAAAAAATTTCTTAAATAAAAAAAATTAAAAGAAGAAGTTCTTCAAGTTCAATATATCATATAAACACCACACATTCATACACACAACCATCTGAACATTACCACATAAATATCTAAAAGGCATTTCAAAGTTAATATACTAAAACAAGTGTTACAATAGCCTGATACTTCTATAGTACTCATAAATGGTGTCCCTATCTTTTTCAAGAAGACTCCTTGAAAGCAGGAAATATCTTTCTTAGCATTTTTTTTCTGTGTTTGTGAGTTCTTTTGTTTTAGTTTTTTAAGGGTGGCCTTATGCTTGTGATCTCCCTCCCTCTGTCAACAAATGGTCAGATTACAGATGCCACAAGGATGGGGATTATTTTGTTTGCTGATATTTACTAACGGAAGGATCCTAACACTGGAGTCATAAACATCTTCATAACACTTTAAGCACTTTAAAACCTTTCAAGTGCTTAAAAATGTATTGTTTTTCTTTGACATAATCATATACATAAAGCTAGAACATTAGGTTTTGTTTTTTCATGACTGAAAACTGATGATCCTCAGAATTAAGTGACTTTTCCAAGTATGCATTTGCTAAGAGACTTGCCTAGGGCTAGTTGGACCTAAGACTGATTCACAACCTACTGAATTCTCTGCTACTTCACTTTATTGTTAACCTAAGCCTTAAAATCAGTCATCCGCCTCTTATCAATTTAGAATAAGCACAGTGTTTCACTAGTGCTTTTTAAAAGTTAGGCACACATAGCCTTGCTTGGCAACACATTAAAATCAAGAGCTTGCCTGCTTGTTGTTCTTCTACAGTACAAGAGGTACAAATGCAAAGGAGCATTTGTTCATTGGAGATGGTATAAAAAGAACCAAATAAAAAAAGTGGAAGCAGCTGGAGGAAGTACATAATAATGTTGGGTTGTGCCTGGATTTGGTACTGTCTGCTACAGAAAGTGTACACCCTAAATGAGGGTCCTGTCTGAAAATTGATTCATACATGTCCAAGTATGTGAGGTTGATTAGTTAGCACAATGACTCCTCTTCCTAGATCCTCTGACTGAGTTGATTCTAGATTCAACTCTAGATAGTGAGTAGATTCATTTGATTTGATAGGGAAAATGAGAACAAATCAATTGGATTCTCCATTTATCTAATATGTCAGCTATAACAATCACTGTTATAGTTTTCACTGTGAAATATTTCTCAAGATATTGCCTGGATTTCTGATATTTAATTTTTTAAATGCTTTAGTTTTCATCTGAGTCTGATTTAGTTCAATTTCAGAAAACCAACCTAACAGTGAGCTTGCTAATTTGAGATGTTGGCAATGTGCAATTTATTACAGATCAAAAAAATAAACTCAAAGAGTATCAGATTTATGTTTGTTTGTTTCTCCATGTCTTAAACTGCACACAATGAAAGCCTGATTAGGTTTCTCTATAAGTCACTTGAACTGAAACTGGAAAAGTATAAGGTAAACTTGTCAGAAGTCATAATAGATTATATTTATCTAGAATTGAATTGAGAGACCACACAATTGTGATTCTCAGAAACAAAGCCTGTTCACCTCTTCCAATCCACTTAACTGAAGTATGGAACATCTGTAGCATCTTTTTTTTAACTTATTAAATAAGTTAATATTTTATTAAATTTCTTTATTTTTGATAAATTAAACAAATTGCCTTTGATGGGGATAGAAAACCAACAAATCCACCCGATGTGTATATGTCACAGGAGGCATGAAAGAAACTCTTTCACTTTGCATTTATGTTTGAGTTCAAGACCCATGCTCACTAAGATTTGAGTAAATTTGGCTGGAGAATGTGATTGCTTATTATTGGCAACTGGTAAAATTCACTTGTTTAATGTGGTTAAAAATGGTATTTCTTAAATTTTGGTAAAATATGGCTATTATTTTTTACATAACTAACGTTCTAATCCATAATTAGTTTCGCCAGAATTTCCTGCAAAGAAATTCATAGAATTTGCAACTCAACTTTATTTCTTTCTCTGTTTGCACTGATAAAACAGCTAACTTTAGGAAAGTACAGAAATGACACAAATCATTCTCATTTTGTTTGTTTTGGATTACTTCATCAGATGTATGTATCACAGCCTCCTGTGACAAATACACATGGAGTGGATTTTTTGGTTTTCTAACCTGATCAAAAACAATATATAAAACTGTTCAATTTTCCTATCTGAAAAATGAAGAATACCCAATGGGACATTTGCTTATTACCTCTATTGAAAGAGACTGGTGTAGAGCTCTCTCAGTTACATCAAACACAATCCCTCAGTCTCATCCCTAGTGCTGAAATAGATCACCAGGTGCAGCCTCTCTTTCCCTCTACCTATATCTCTTGTACATCCCACAAACCATCCCCACCTAACCTCCCTCTCCACAACTTACTGTTGCATCCCAGCCTCCAACATCAGTAGGTATTACCTGTGAACACAGCAGCTGAGAAGACCAGTAAAGCAGGCAGCATATCGCCATCACATTCTCTGCAAATCCAGAAAGGAAACAGAAACCAGGAAACAAAAAAATGCACACAACAAACACAAACCCAGAAATCATCACCTAGAACTATAGTCATCCCAAAACCAGAAGCCTACACTCCAGCATACGAACACAATCAGTAACAGCTAGAGCAATGTCTTCACCACAGCCCAGCTTTCCTACCACAGCAGGAAATTCCAAAATAGCTAAAGCACAAGAAAAAGATCATAATATCAAATATGTGAAGATGATATAAAGAGGTCCTTAAACAGGAAATAATAAATATCTTATAGAAATCCAGGAAAACAAACAGGCAATTGTAGGAAATGAATAAATCTCTTAAAGAAATCAGTAAAATACAAACAAATGGTTGTAGGAAATGAATAAAATTGTTCAGTACATGAAAATGGAAATAGAAGCAATTTAAAACACACACACACACACACAAATTGAGGGAATTCTGGAAATGGAAACTTATGGAATTTGAACAGGAACTATAGAGGCAACATAACATGAGAGTTAGAAGAGAGACTCTCAGGCATTGAAAATACAATAGAGGAAATGAATGCATTGGTCAAAGAAAATGTTAAATCTAAGAACTTCCTGACATAAAACATCCAGAAAATCTGGGACACTATGAAAAGACCTAACTTTTACTCCCTAACTTTAATGAGAGTTAGATTTAGTGAATATGTGGTGGCTTCTGAAGGACAGTCTCTTAAAAGGCTCATGAAGATCAGCTTGGCACCTGTGGGCACCTGGCAAGGCAGCATACGGACTGAAAAAGAGTTACTGGGTTGTCATTGCTTTCAGCTGCTATGAAGTTGGTGGAGTCCAGATTAGGCAGACGCCAAGTGAAACTGGGGGAGATAAAACTCTATTTAAGGACACGGAGGCCAAGCTTGAGCTAAGGATGACTATATCAAATGACATGTATCATCTGATGGAGCCAAAACAGGCTAACTGAAGAGTGGACCTAAAACTGAGCTATAATAATATGGTCAGCTCTGAGCCCACGGGAGAGCAGCCTTGACCCTCAGGCGGGAAGAAGTGAGTAAGCAGAGAAGGCCCCAGTAAGGTCACAAACTTAAACCTTGCAGCAGCATCTACCCTGAGGGGTTCTACTAGTTCAAACTGAAGCCTGAATAGAGCAGTGGCTAGCTAGCCCAGTCAGATAACTGCGGCAGAGTGGCTGAGTGACTAAGACAAACTGACCACGTTGGCCTAAGGACAGCTGAAGCACACAGAGAGAAGTCCTCAAGCCTCATATAAGGTGAAGCTGCTGTAGCAATGCAATAGCCAATTACCCTAAAGGACCTATGCCTGAGGTGTTCCTGAAGAAAGACTGTGGACCAAGTACCCTAAAGGACCTACAATGGAGGACCTGCCCTGGAGTCTGTATCCTTCTAAAAGGTTATGGCTAGTTATTAGGTAATAAGAAGTGTTTATAGTTATTATTAGGATTAGTTGTGTAATAGGTATTTATAGTTATCAATAAATATATTTGTTAACAAAGTTTCAGTTTCACCTAAGAATAATAGAAATAGAGGAAGGAGAAGAATCCCAGATCAAAGGCCCAGCAAATATTTTCAACAAAATCATAGAAGAAAATTTTCCTAACCTACAGGAGATGCCTATAACAGTACAAGAAACATACAAAACACCAAATAGATTGAACCACAAAGGAAAACTTCATCACCACATAATAATTGCAACATTAAACATACAGATCAAAGAAAGAATTTTAAAATCTGCAATATAAAAAGACCAAATGACATAGGAAGGTAGAACTATTAGAATTATACCTGGCTTCTCAATGAAAAGGAAGAAGGATCTGGACAGATGTGGTTCAGCCTCTAAGAGATCGCAGATGCTAGCCCAGACTACTATACTCAGTAAAACTTTCAATCACCATAGATGAAGAAAATAAGATATTCTACGATAAAGTCAAATTGAAACAATATCTATAAATCCAGCCCTACAGAAAGTACTAAAAGAAAAACTCCAACCTCAGTAGGTTAAGTATACTCAGAAAAGCACAGTAAATAAATAATCTTACACCAACAAAAACGAAAGAATGGACACACACACACACACACACACACACACACTGCTACCACCACCCTCAACAGCAACAACATCACTACCAACACCAACAAAATAATAGGAATTAACAACCATTGGTCATTGATATCTCTCAACATCAGTGGTCTCAATTCCCCAATAAAAAGACACAGACTATCAAAAAAGATATGAAAACAGGACTCGTCCTTCTACTGCATTCTAGACATTAAGGGTATACATTACTTCAAGGCAAAATGTTGGAAAAAGATATTCCAAGGAAATGGATCTAAGAAACAAGCTGGTGTAGCCATTTTAATATCTGAAAAAAGTAGACTTTAAACCAAAACTAATGAAAAGAGATGAGGAAGGAGACTACATACTCATCAAAAGAAATGTCCACCAATATGATATTGGAATTCTTAACATATATGCTCCAAACACAAGGGAACCCAGGTTTGTAAAAGAGACACTATTACAATTTAAATCGCATATTGACCATCACATAATCTTAGTGTGAGATTCCAATACCCCATTCCCACCAACAGTAATGTCATCTAGACAAAAACAAAAACAGAGAAATATCAAAACTAATAGATATTGTAAACCAAATGGACATAACAGACCTTTACAGAGCATTTCACCCAAGCACAAGAGAATATGGCTTCTTCTCAGCACCTCATGAAACTTTCTCCAAATTTGACTGTATACTCAGTCACAAAGCAAGTCTCAACAGACACACACACAAAAAAAAAATGGAAATGACTCCCTGCATCCTATCAGATCACCATGGATTAAAAAACTGGATACCAACAATAACAGAAACAACAGAAAGCTTACAAACTAATGGAAACTAAACAACTCTCTACTGAATGAAAAATGTATCAACACAAAAATAAAAACAAAAATTAAAGACTTTGTAGAATTCAATAAAAATGAACACACAGCAAACTCACTTACAGGATATAATGAAAGCAATGCTCAGAGGAAGGTTCATAGCACTAAGTGCCTACATAAAAATATTGGAGAGATCTTATACTATGTACTTAACCTGAAGGCTCTAGAACAAAAAGTGGTAAACACACCCAAGAGGAGTAGACCACAAAAAAATAAAGGACTGAAATCAATAAAATACAAACAATGAGAAGTCAAAGAATCAATGAAACAAAGAGTTGATTCTTTGAAAAACTCAACAAGATAGATAAACTCTTACCAAATCTTACTAAAAGATGGAGAGAAAATATCCAAATTAACAAAATCAGAAATGAAAATGGGGACAAAACAACAGACCTGGAGGAAATCTAGAGAGTCATAAGAACATACTTTAAAAGCCTGGACTCCACCTAATTGGAAAATCTAAAACAAATGGATAATTTCCTCATTAGGTCCACTTACCAATGTTAAATCAAGATCAAATAAACTTTCTAAATAGACCTATAACCCCTAGTGAAATAGAAATATCCAGTCATTTAACGTCTCCCAACAAGAAAACAAAGCCCAGTGCCAGATGGTTTTGATGGTTTTAGCACATAATTCTACCAGACTTTCAAAGAATAGTTAAATCAATACTCCTCAAATTATTGATAATTAGAAAATAGAAACTGAAGGAATATTGCCTAATTCTTTTTATAAAGCCACAGTTACCCTTACACCCAAGCCACGTTAAAAACTCAACAAAGACAGAGAATTTCCTTTTGAATACAGATGCAAAAATACTCAAGCAAATGCTTTCAAACAAAATCCAAGAACACATAGAAAGATCATACACCATGATCAATTAGGCTTGCTGTTGGAGATGCAGGAATAGTCCACCATGTATTAATCAATATGTAATACACCATATAAACAAACTGAAAGAAAACAGAAACACATGACTGTCTCATTAGATACAAAAAAGTCCCTTTGAAAAAATCCAACATCCCTTCATGATAAAAGTACTGGAGAGATGAGAGATTCAAGGGACATGCCTAAACATAATAAAGGCAATTTACACGATCCCATAAAAAACATCAACTTAAATTGAGAGAAACTTAAAGCCATTCTACTAAAATCAGGAACAAGACAAGATTGTCCACTCTCTTCATAGATATTCAATATAGTACTTGAAAATTTTACATAGAGCAATAAGACAACTGAAGGAACTCAGCGGGATACAAATTGGAAAGAAAGAAGTCAGAGTATCATTATTTGCAGAATACATGATAGTATAAACCTATAGCTGATTAACATTTTCAGAGAAGTGGCTGGATACAAAATTAACACAAAAAAGAAAAATCAGTAACCCTCCTATATAAAAATTCGTGATCAAAAAACCAAAATAATTCAATTATAAAATGAGGTACAGATTTATACAGAAAATTCTTGCAAGAGAAATCTCAAATGGATAAGAAATATTTAAAGAAATGTTCAACATCCTTAAACCATCAGAGAAATGCAAATCAAAACTACTCTGAGATTCATCTTACACCTGTCTGTATGACTAAGATCAATAAGTCCTTCATTGCTAGTAAGGAAATCAATGTGGTTGTTCCTCAGAAAATAGGAAATCGATCTACGTCAAAACACAAATAAAGCACTCTTGGGTATATTCCCTAAGAATGCTCCTTCCTACCACAAGGACACCTCTCAGTTATGCTCATTGTGGCTTTATTCATCATAGCTAGAAACTGGAAACAACCTAAATGTTGCTCAAGTGAAGAATGGAAGAAAATGTGGTTCATTTCATTTACACAATAGAGTATTAATTATCTGTTTAAAAATGACACCATAAAGTTTGCAGGCAAACAGCTGGAACTAGAAAAACTCATCTTGAGTGAGGTAACCTAGACCCAGAAATGAAAATATGGTATGTATTCATTTATAAGGGAATGTTGGCCATAAGTAAATGATAAAGAAGCTAAAGTTTGTAGACCTAGAGAAGTTAGGTAAAGAGGAGGGATCTAGGGGATGTATGGACCTCTCTGGGAAGGGAAATAGAACAGATTTTAGGTGTAGACTGGGGGTAGGTTGGGATAGGAGCAAGAGGGATCAGGTACAGAGGAAGATGGTGGGATGGAGAGAGAAAATGTAGGGAAAAACACCTGGAACTCAGGGGCATTTTGGTATGGTGTGGAAACCTGGTGCAGTAGAAACTTCTTAGAATCTATGAAGGTGATCATAATGATGACTCTGACTCTGTTAAGGGGGATAAGGAGTCTCAACTGGCCATCTCCTGTAGCCAGACAAGGCTTAAGGTGGAGGGTCTGAGTTGGATTCAATTTAGTTCTTGCCTACGCAAGTCCCATCGAAATCCCCAAACAACCCAGGTTGATGTTAAGACATAGGTTGCTCTCTGCAAAGTGACCACAAGGCCCCATTGCCAAAGACAACACTGACAAAACTCATTTGAACGTGGAGAAGTCAAAAGTCTAGCTGATGTCTACGTGGAGGCACTACTCCTTAGTCTTTTTGGTGAGGAAAGATACTCTGCAGGGTAGCAAAATGTGGACACCAACCCAGCCAAAAAACCTGTGACTTACAATCAGTCTTGCCTGCAAAATATACTAAAGCAATGGTGGCACAGAACTTGTGGGAGTAGCCAACCAATGTCTGATTTGAGTTAAGGCCCGCTATAGGAAAAGGCATCCATATCTTATCCTGCTCGGGAAACCAAAAACTAGAAACTAGATATCCCAAAGACCTAGGATAAAACCAAACGTGAATGGAAAATAAAATAAAATAACCCAAATGATCTTTTGCTATACTCATAGATCAGTGCCTTTTCCAATCATCATCAAAGAAGCTTTCTCAGGTAACAGAAGCAGTAGAAGCAGACACACTGACACAGACATTAGGCAGAGACAGTGAATCTAAAATTTAAACTCTAATTTGAAAGTCTCCAACAAATCTCTCCTCTCAGAGCTTAGGGAATCTTGAGGAAAAGGAAGAGGAAAGATTATAAGAGTCAGAGGGGATGGAGAACACCAGAACACAATCCTGTGAATAAACTAAGCAAAGCGCATATGAGTTCACAGAGACTAAAGCAGCCAGGACAGGGTCTACATGGGTCTCTACTAGGTCCTATGCATGTGTATTATAGCTATTAAATTGGCATTTTTATGGGACTCCCAACTATGAGAATGAGTGGGTCTTTGACTCTTTTGCCTGCTCTTGGGTCTTTTCCTCCTGTTCGGTTGTCATGTCCAACTTCAGTGGGAAAATTTTTGTTTCACCTTACTGTATTTTATTTTATCCTGTTCAGTTGTTAACTCACAGAAGCCTGTTCCTTTCTAATGGGAGACAGAAAGTGATCCTGAGGGAAGGGGGAGTAACAAGAAAGAGTAGAAGGAGGGGAAACTATGATCAGGATATATTATGTGGAAAAAGAATCTATTTTCAACTAAAAAAAATAGGCCAGTATATATTTTTTTGAATTTTTAGCAATCAAATAGTTATACCAGTTGAGGAATTCTGGTGCGCTCTGATAGTCTTGGATGACATTAATTTTTTTTTAGCTGATAGTCTATGTCTTTATATTATTATAATAATATACATTTCTTAAATAAAGTAATTAAGGATTTTAAATTTTTTAGAAGTAAACATTTCATCATTTTAAAATATACATAGACATTATGAACTTGATACATCATTTTATAGTGTGTCTTTCAGCAACTTGGTTTTGGGGTAACAACCAATAGTTTAGCATTAAATGTCCTTTTGAAAAATGAATAGCTGTGCCAGTGATGATCATGCCTGTGGTTTCCATCACAGAGTGAGCTACTGACATTCTGAACCAATCGGAGAGGTATAAGGCTTTACAAATAAGACATTCTCTGCTTCAAAATGTTCTTCAAAATCTGTCATTTATTGAGCACATGCGTTAGACTTTATGGCTTCTATCATTTGATACCCACTGTAACCCTACATGACAACTACCACTTCTCTGGAGTAAGAAAAAAACAGCTTCAGGTGAGCATGAGATGCACTATCCACTATATAATGAGCTAATATCAAGGAAGAAGATTGGTGGGTTAGTTGTGACTTCCTCAGTCTTGCTTTAGGAAGTACAGTTTATATGAATAAGGATGTCTCTCATAGGATATAATTTACTACAGTGTATACGGCCACAGACACAAAAAGTATAATTATATCTAAGCAACTTTTTTCCTCCCTATTTATTTTTTAAATTAAGCTTATTTATTCATTTAATAACCCAATCATACCCCCTCTCCCTCCCCTCCTCTAGGTGCTGCCCCCTACCATTTTCCCATCACTCCTCCCCTTTTCCTTAGAAAAGGGGAGCCCCCCTACCATCCTATCCCCACAAATTGAGTCTCATCAGGACTGAGCATATTCTCTTCCCTTGAGGCCATGCACATCAACCCAGTTAGGGAGTAGTGATCAGAAAGTAGGGATCAACATAACTGTCCTCTGAGAAACTCCATGCAGCAGAGGATCCAAATACAAGTTGAGACTCACTGCCACAGGGGATCTTGTGTTAGAGATGGGGAAAGGATAGAATGAACCAGAGGAAACAAGAACTCCACAAGACCAACACAGACAACTAAACTAGGTTCAAGGAGGCTCACAGAGTCTGAACCACCGATTAAAGGACATGCATGAACTGTACCTAGGACCCCTACACATAAGTAACTGACAGGTAAGTTGGTCATCATATGGGCTCCTAGCAAGTGGAGCAGGGGCTGTCTCTGGCTATGGGCTATGATGCCTGCTTTTTGATCACTTTCCCTCAACGGGGCTCTGGTGCCTGGCTTCAATGGAAAAGGAAACACTAAGACCTGATCCAACTGGATATGTTGGGTGAGATGGTAGATTGGAAAGGAAGGGGCTCCCCATTTCTGAGGAGAAGGGGAGGTGGTTTAGGAGAAGGGGTCAGGAGAGTGAAAACCAGAGGAGAGGAAGGAGGGGGCTATGATTGGGATGTAAATTGAAAAAAAGAAAGCAGGGATCAGAGTCCATGTCAGAGGTCCCACTCTGCTTGCTAGGGGACTCACATGATGATCAAGCTGCCCATTGGGTACATATGTGTAGGGGGACCTATGTCCAGTTCATGCATGCTCTTTGATTGGTGCTTCAGTCTCTGTGATTTCTCATGGACCTAGGTTAGTTATCTCTGTTGATCTTCTTGTGGAGTTCTTGTCCCCTCTAGGTCTTTCTCTGCTCCCTCACCCACTCCTCCACCAGACACCCCATGTTCCACCTAATGTTTAGTAGTCTTGGCCTCTGTTTGAATCCTCTGCTGCATGGAAGTTCTCAGATGACCATTATGCTATACTCTTATCTGTAAGCATGGCAGAGTGTCATTAATAGTGATAGGGATTGGCTCTCTCCCTTTGGGTCTCAGGTTGGGCCCATTATTGGTTGGACATTCCCTCAATTTCTGGTATATCTTTATCTCTGCACTTCTTGCATACAAGGTAACTTTTGGGTTGAAGTTTTTGTGGGTGGGTTGGTGCTTTCTTCCCTCCCCTAGAAGTCCTACCTAGCTAGAAAGACACTTTAATGTTTCATTTTAATCATGTTCTTTTTATACAATCATTTAATGTGAATGTATCAGATGGAGCTTTCTGAAACTAAATTTCAGAAATTCATAAGGTGCATCAAAATGGATTGCTTATGTGCTCACAGCTTGGCCTTTATTCAGAGGAAAAATCCTATTTAAATGAGTGTTCCAGGTAGATGAATTTGGAATAACTTAAGCTGCATTGTATTTGGAGTTATCTGAATGGTGTGTGCACATGGCTGCATTGTAATGTAAAAATATAACTTCATAGTTTAAGAACAGGTACACCCAAAGTGGTAAGAAAAGAGCCTGAGTGTCTCCTAAGCATGGCATGATCCTCTTCATGTCTCAGCACCAGGCACTAAAGAGGAAAAACTAAGTGTCATTTACTGTATGTGTTTATGATAAGCTCAATGGTGGGTTCCTAGTTTCCAGAATCTGTGAGTACTCCCATATATGACCAAAGAGACTGTTGCTTGGATGGGCTTACAGACCTTGCAAATATGGATACTATCCAGGGGCCACCAACCTAATCATAACAACCCTCAATAGCAATGCCAGAGGATTCAAAGGGAATGATGGCATGACTGTGGGCCCTGCGATCAGGGTGAAAAATCATGAGGAACAAAAAGAGCCAACTAGCAAAGAGATATTTCCAGTTGACCCCAAAACACTAATAAAGCAAGGATGTGGGCTTTCCATCCTCAACAGAGAGCAGAATCAGGCACCAAGGAGGACGAGTGACCCAGTTGATTCTGCCTGGCAGATTTCCTCAATAGCTGTCTCCATCAGGGGCCTGCAACCACCACAGCAATCCAATGTCACTGGGACCGCTCAGCTCTACACAATGCCCCGACAGGAACCTCAGTGAAACCTGCAAGATCAGCTTCTGCCTACAAACCCCTTAGGTCATCTAAACAGCTGAGAACAGAAGAACTGAACATAAAAGGAGTGTACTAACATTTTTAACCATTTTTCCCATTTGGGTTCGGGCCCCAAACAGGTCTACTACGACCCAAATCAGCAGGAAGTCACTTTAAGAGAGCGAAGTCCCATGCCCAGAGGGTGGGAGGGTGTTTCTCCGCCCTTCTTTTTGGTTATTTGAAGGATAACTGAAAACTCTGTTATGTAGGGGAAGAGACTGCAAGCTGATAAATGGTCCTGTCTTAGTGGGTTTTGGAGGTTAGCCCCAGGGAATTCCTACTTTTCCTTTTCTGTATCCTTCTTCCTCTCCTATGTAGGAGTGCATGGGCTTGAGAAAAATGAGATATAGACATAGTACAGGAAGGTCCAAGAAGAAGGGGCAGATTATTGAATATGCCCTTATACCTTTGTATATTGATACAAAATTAGTAGTTTATTTGGCTAAAGTGGTATTGACCATTGTTTATTGTGCAAAAATAAGATTGTATTGGATTACATCGGTATTGATCTTTGTATATTGTTACAAAATTAAGATTATAGTTGGCCACAATGGTATTGACCCTTGCATATGGACGTAATATTAAGATTATATTGGGCTACATAGGCATTGATCTTTGTATATTGATACATAATTAAGAGTATATTTAACCACAATTGAATAGATCTTTGTATATTGATACAAATTTAAAGGTAATGCTTCCCAATGGTATCATACCTAGAGATACTTAAAAATAAAATGTGAAGCTCTGACCTCTTGATACCAACCATCTAAAACGGTCTAGGATAATTAAAACAAACTCCTAGTCATGCAAACATGTCACTTTGTTAGCTACTATGACAGTCTATCACAGATATTCTCTAAACTACCCAGTAATCAAGTTGCTAAGAGACAAGCAGCATTTCTTTATCTAAATACAAGAGATGGATAAGGCATCTTCAAAAACCCTTAGAGATCTGCAGAATATGGCATTCAAAGATGTTATCTTAAATCAAGATTTTTTTTTAATATCGAGACATATCAGCGCCTGACAGCACCCCCTATTCTACTCCAAGCAGAAGATAAGCATCGAAGAACCTCCACTGTAAGATGGTTGAATAAGTGGCAAACCTTTCTCTTGGCATGAAAAAACCCCTTGCACCAACTGCAGACAGACTGCTGTCCAAAAAGGACAAAACTTGGTAGCAGGGAAGTCGACAGCCTAACTCTACCAAGACAGGGTAGGTATGTCCTTCATAATCCCTGCTCTACAACAAATGTCTGTCAGAGAAACAGGACCCAAAGGCTGAAGATTGATGCTGGAATGTATGGAGAGAAAATGGGAACTGCCCAGGCAGTCATTGGGATGTTCTTTCTTAGTTTTGGAAGCTGCAGGCCCTGCACTTCCTATATAAGCAAATATATTTATCCCTCTCAGGTCTCTGAGGTGGTTGAAGAATAGACAGCTAGAGTCTCATAGTTAAATTTTGAACTGTTTAGGAATCAAGAGGGTGTTATAGATCTAAGAAGATACTCTTAAAAGCGTGTTGCAAGATAGTATGAATGTTGAGTCACATATAGACCTTTTAACTCATGGAGTTGGTTAGATAGTAGAATGTTAAAGTCAGGGGCCAA
>CAJQZJ010008773.1:4489104-4509744 GCA_907164525.1 Lophiomys imhausi | reverse complement strand
AAAAATGGTTAAAAATGTTAGTACACTCCTTTTATGTTCAGTCCTTCTGTTCTCAGCTGTTTAGATGACCTAAGGGGTTTGTAGGCAGAAGCTGATCTTGCAGGCTTCACTAAGGTTCCTGCCGGGGCATTGTGTAGAGCTGAGCGGTCCCAGTGACATTGGATTGCTGTAGTGGTTGCAGACCCCCGATGGAGACAGCTATTGAGGAAGTCTGCCAGGCAGAATCAACTGGGTCACTCGTCCTCCTTGGTGCCTGATTCTGCTCTCTGCTGAGGTTTCCGCTGTCCAGCTTTCCCCGGGCTCCCCTAATGGACGCTTCGATACTCCTGGAACGATAAGAACAGAGCCCTGCCCCAATCCCAACCCTAGGACAATTGCCCCCTTTTTTTGGGGGGGGAGGTGGGGGGGGCTAGGTAGTACTTCTCCTGAAGCAAATTTGGCCTTCTGACAACATACAAAGCGTTATCTTTCAATCCGAGTTAAAGAAGAAATCATTCTGTCACCTTGGAGCTAAACCAGCTCTAGTGTATATATTTTGAGATCCCAAGGGACAATCTGCCTGCATCGAGAAGGCCTTTTGTAAGTAGCCTCCAAACCTAGGTCCCTAAATTCCCATGTGTGTGTCTCTGAACTCTAATTATTGGGATCAGGGACCTCTGTTTCCCATCTGAAGGGATCAAAGATGTGTTCCACCACTCCTGGATCGAAGTCTTTCTCTATTTAGAGTTTGCCCTGCATCAGGCTGACCCTGAGCTCCGGGATCTGCCGTTTGTGTCTCCAGTGTGCTGGGAGCTGGGACCAAGGGTGTACTCTTCTTGAATGGTGGGACCAAGAGTATGCACCCTCACCACTCCGCTCCGTATGACTCCAGAATACATAAGACCACCAACTCTATGGTGCCCCCCACCCCCGTCTCCGCTGAAGTCAAAGGCATGGGCCAATACCACAATTCTCTTGTATTTTACCTTAGCTCCACGTCTTCTCTACACCTGGAGGTCTGCAAAACTAGGCCGAATGGCTGTATCCTCTATTCCATTCACAGTGTTTCAGCCCTGCCCCCTGCCTTTTTTTTTAGTTAATAAATTTATTTGTTTGTTGCTTCAGGTTACATCCTTATCATATTGTCCTCTTTTCCCGCTTCCCAGCCCCACCCTCCCATGCTCTACCCTCTGACCCTTCCGTCTTGTTCCTCTGGGGTGGAGTGTCCCTGCCTAACAGTCTCTCACCACAGATCAGGAGTCATATGAGGACCAAGAGCCTCTTCATTCACCTGGGGCAAACGAGGCAGTAATGCCAGTGAATGGTGTCTCATTGCTACTGGGGGAATACTAAAAAAAAAGACCAACAAACACACAAACCCACAAAAACAAAGAATATCAACAAAAAAAGAGAGGAAAAAGAGAAGGGAAAAGGAAAAAGAAAAAAGAAAAAAAGAAGGAAAAAGAAAAAGATAAAAAAAATTATGTCCTTGTTCCTTTTGGTGTGTTGGTTGTAGTACAGATATCCTGTACGATATAGTTAAAATCCTACTATAAGTGAATAGACGCCATGTGCATACTTCTGAGACTGGGTTAGCTCACTCAGGATGAGCTCCTCTAGATCCATCCATTTGGTTGCAAATTGCATGATTTCATTGTTTCTGATAGCTGAGGAATATTCCATTGTAGAGATGTACCACAATTTTTTAATCCATTCTTCAGTTGAGAGACATCTGGGTTGTTTCCAATTTCTAGCTATTACAAATAAGGCTGCTATGAACATAGATGAGGAGACTTCCCCATGTCTCCGTGAGAGGTCTTTTGGGTGTATACCCAGAAGTGGTATGGCTGGGTCCTGAGGCAAGGTTATTCCTAGATTTCTAAGATATCTCCAGTCAGACCTCCATAGTGGTTGCACAAGCCTGCACTCCCACCAGCAATGGAGTAGGGTTCCCCTTTCTCCACACCCTCGCCAGCATGCGCTATCATTTGAGCTCTTTATCTTAGCCATTCTAACAAGTGTTAGGTGGAATCTCAGAGTCATCTTGAGTTGCATTTTTTGATGATTAAGGATGTTGAACATTTCTTCAGGTGTCTCTCAGCCCTTAGGGATTCCTCCTTTGTGAATTCTCTATTTAGCTCCATCTCCCATTTTTTGATTGGATTATTTGGTTTCTTGGCATTTAGTTTCTTGAGTTCTTTGTAGATTTTAGATAATAGCCCTCTATCAGATGTGGGGTTGGTGAAGATTTTCTCCCAGTCTGTTGGTTGTCGTTTTGTTCGAATGACAGTGTCCTTTGCCTTACAGAAGCTTTTCAGTTTCATGAGGTCCCATTTATTGATTGTTGATCTCAGGTCGTGAGCTGTTGGTGTTCTGTTCAGGAAGTTGTCACCTGTGCCAATGAGTTCGAGGGTTTCTCCTACTTTTTCTTCTAGTATCTTTAGTGTGGCTGGCCTTATGTTAAGATCTTTGATCCACTTGGAATTAAGTTTTGTACAAGGTGATAGGTATGGGTCTAATTTCATTCTTTTGCAAGTGGACATCCAGTTGGACCAGCACCATTTGTTGAAGATGCTGTCCTTCTTCCATTGTGCGTTTTTGGCTTCTTTGTCAAAGATTAGTTGGCCATAGGTGTGTGGATCCATGTTTGGGTCTTCAATTCGATTCCATTGATCCACTGGTCTGTTTCTATACCAGTACCATGCTGTTTTTATTACTGTTGCTCTGTAGTACAGCTTGAAATCTGGGATGGTGATACCTCCAGATGTTTTTTCATGGGCAAGATTGATTTAGCTATTCTGAGCTTTTTGTTGTTCCACACGAAGTTGAGAATAGCTTTTTCCACGTCTATAAAGAATTGTGTTGGTATTGTTATAGGAATTGCATTAAATCTATATATTGCTTTTGGTAGGATAGCCATTTTTATTATGTTGATCTTACCTATCCATTAGCATGGGAGATCTTTCCATCTTCTAAAGGCCTCTTGCATTTCTTTCTTCAGGGGCTTGAAGTTCTTTTTATATAGGTACTTTACATGCTTGGTTAGAGTTACCCCCAGGTATTTTATGTTGTTTGTGGCTATTGTAAAGGGGGTTGTTTCCCTTATTTCTTTCTCGGTATATTTGTTTGTTGTATAAGGAAGGGCTTCTGATTTTTTTTGAGTTAATTTTGTATCCAGCCACCTTGCTGAAGTTGTTTATCAGCTGTAAGAGTTCTTTGGTGGAGTTTTTGGGGTCACTTATGTATACTAACATATCATCTGCGAATAGGTATAATTTGACTTCTTCATTTCCAATTTTTATCCCTTTGATATCCTTTAGTTGTCTTATTGCTCTAGCAAGGACTTCAAGTACTATATTGAAGAGATATGGTGAAAGTGGACATCCTTGTCTTGTCCCTGCGTTTAGAGGAAATGCTTCAAGCTTCTCTCCATTTAATTTGATGTTGGCTACTGGCTTGCTGTATATTGCCTTTATTATTTCTAGGTATGGTCCTTGTATGCCCGTTCTCTCCAGAACTTTTAGCATGAAGGGGTGTTGGATTTTGTCAAATGCTTTTTCGGCATCTAGCGAGATTATCATGTGGTTTTTTTTCTTTCATCTTGTTTATGTGGTGAATTATATTGATAGACTTTCGCATATTGAACTATCCCTGCATTCCAGGGATGAAGCCTACTTGATCATGGTGTATGATACTTTTGATGTGTTCTTGAATTCGGTTTGCTAGTATTTTATTAAGTATTTTTGCATCTATGTTCATGAGGGAGATTGGTCTGAAGTTCTCTTTCTTTGTTGGGTCTTTGTGTGGTTTAGGAATCAGAATGACAGTGGCCTCATAGAATGAGTTTGGCAGTGATCTTTCTGTTTCTATGTGGTGGAAGAGTTTGAAAAGTAATGGTGTTAGTTCCTCTTTGAAGGTCCGGTAGAATTCCATGCTAAAGCCATCTGGCCCTGGGCTTTTTTTGGTTGGGAGATTATTAATGACTGTTTCTATTTCCTTAGGTGTTATTGAGCTGTTTAAGCTGTTAATCTGATTTTGATTTAGTTTTGGTAGGTGGAATTTATCGAGGAAACTGTCCATTTCACTTAGGTTTTCAAATTTAGTGGAATATAGATTTTTAAAGTAATGCCCAAATATTTTCTGGATCTCCTCAATGTTTGTTGTTATTTCTCCCTTTTCATTTCTGATTTTGTTGATTTGTGTTCTTTCCCTTTGCCTTTTAGTTAATTTGGCTAAGGGTCTGTCTATTTTGTTGATTTTCTCAAAGAACCAACTCTTGGTTTCATTGATTGTTTGTATAGTTCTTTTTGATTCTAAGTTGTTGATTTGAGCTCTAAGTTTGATGATTTCCTGTCTTCTGCTCTTCTTGGGAGTGTTTGTTTCTTTTTTTTTCCAATTCACCCAGCTTAGCTGTTAGTTCACTAATATGAGCTGTCACAATTTTATTTTTGAAAGCACTTAGTGCTATGAACTTTCCTCGTAGCACAGCTTTCAATGTATCCCATAGGTTTGGGTATGTTGTGTCTTCAATGTCGTTGGATTTTAAGAAGTCTTTGATTTCCTTCTTTATTTCTTCCCTGACCCAGTGGTCATCCAGTAAGGAGCTGTTCAATTTCCATGTGTGTGTAGGCTTTCTGTTGATTCTTTTGCTGTTGAAGACCAGCTTTATTCCGTGGTGGTCTGATAAGATACAAGGTGTTATTTCAATTTTCTTGTATCTATTGAGACTATCCTTGTGACCAACTATGTGGTCGATTTTGGAGAAGGTTCCGTGGGCTGTTGAGAAAAAGGTGTATTCCTTTGTGTTTGGGTGAAACGTTCTGTAGATATCTGTTAGGTCCATTTGTTTCATGATCTCTGTTAGACTCAATATTTCTCTGTTTGTCTTCTGTCTTGATGATCTGTCCATTGTTGTGAGTGGGGTGTTCAAGTCTCCCAGTACTAATGTGTTGTGATCGACGTGTGCTTTAAGTTTTAGAAGTGTTTCTTTTACGAAAGTAGGTGTCTTTGTATTTGGGGCATAGATGTTCAATATTGAGATTTCCTCTTGATGAATATTCCCTTTAATGAGTATGTAGTGCCCTTCTTTGTCTTTCTTCATTAACTTCAGTTGGAAGTCTGTTTTGTTTGATATTAGGATGGCTACTCCAGCTTGCTTCCTGGGTCTATTTGCTTGGAAAACCTTTTCCCAGCCCTTTACTCTGAGGCAGTGTCTATCTTTCATAGTTAGATGTGTCTCTTGTATACAGCATAAGGAAGGGTCTTGCTTGCAGATCCACTCTGTAAACCTATGTCTTTTTATTGGGGAGTTGAGTCAATTGATGTTGATGGATATTAGTGACCTGGGGTTGTTATTTCCCATTAGTTTGGTATAGGTGGTGGTCCTGTGCCTCTTTTGGTTTAGTTGCTGAGGGGTTTTCTATTCCCTTTGTTTTCTTGGGTGGAGTTTTCTTCTCTGGGTTGGGATTTTCCTTCTAGGATTTTCTGTAGGGCTGGGTTTGTGGGTAGATATTGTTTAAATATGATTTTGTCATGGAATATCTTTTTTTCTCCATCTATGTTGATAGAGAATTTTGCTGGGTAAAGTAGTCTGGCTGGGCAACTATGATCTCTTAGGTCTTGTAGGATATCTGACCAGGCCCTTCTAGCTTTTAACGTTTCTGAGGAGCAGTCAGGTGTAATTCTGATGGGTCTGCCATTGTATGTGACTTGACCTTTTTCTCTTACAGCTTTTAATATTCTTTCTTTGTTCTGTACATTTGTAGTTTCAATTATTATGTGGCGAGAGGAGTTTCTTTTCTGGCCTACTCTGTTTGGTGTTCTGTAAGCCTCTTGGATTTTTATTGGCATCTCTTTTTTCAGGTTTGGGAAGTTTTCCTCTATGATTTTGTTGAAGATATTTCCTGGACCTTGGAGTCGGGAGTCCTCTCTTTCCTCTATACCTATAATTCTTAGGTTCCGTCTTTCCATTGAGTCCTTGATTTCTTGGATGTTGTGGGTGAGAGATTTCTAGCCTTCTCATTTTCTTTGGATGTTTTACTGATTTCTTCCACTGAATCTTCCATGCCTGAGATCCTGTCTTCCATCTCTTGCATCCTATTTTTGATACTCACATCCGTAGTTCCTGTTCTCTTCCCTTGGTTCTCCACTTCCTCTTTTAACTCTGACTGTGTTTTCTTTATTGTTTCTATTTCTATTTTCATGTCTTGTATGGTTTTGTTCGTTTTGTACATTTCCTTCTCCAGCTTGCTTGTTTTTGTATGAAAATCTTTCATTGCTTTTTCCTCTTCCTGTTCAATCTCTGTCACCTTGGCTTGGAGCTCTTTAATGATGTTGTTCCTTGTCTTGACTTGTGGAATTTTGGCTTCTTTGAATTCCTTCATAGATCTAAGTTCTTCTTGCAGGGACTCTATCACTTTCCATAATGCAGAATTGTCAACGTTTTCATGTGTTTCTGTTGGTGTGTGGTCATCCGAATTGGATGAGCTAGGATGATTCTGCTTTGTTGGAGTCATATTTCCTTGATTTCTATTTTTTTTTTTGACCTTTGGCCATTGGATGCGTTTAGCTGTCTGTTTTCTGTGCTTGGAACCATAGTGGATGATTTGGTGCAGGGGACGAGTTACTTGGCTATCTGTCGTTGCTTACAGGGGTATTTCAGGGTCACTGTGGTTTTAATCGCCTGAGGCACTGTGAGCTGGTGCAGCCTATTCCCAGGTTGTGAGTAATGGACCAGGATTGTTTCACTGCTCCCAATTCAGACTTCCCTTTGTTGCACTCTGAGTTATCAGTCTGTAATGGTTCTGAAGGTATGGTCCTGTTTGCCCAGGCACAGATTCTGTGGGCTTTGTTTGTCGTCAAGGAGGCTGACAGGGTCTGGCTCCACAGCTAATATGTCGGGATTTTCCAGAATACAGCTATGGTCCCGATTTCTGGTTTCTCTCTAGGCTTCTCGACACAGGGCTGGCCTCTGTGCCTGATTCCCTTCTTGTCTGCGCTGCCGCGGGTCCCCCTCCCTTGCTGCTAGGCCGTGGGTACCCCAAGCCCCGGATCCTCTGCTGCCTGAGTGGTCCTCTCGCCCCAGCAGCTCAGCCGTGGGTGCACAGATCCCTGGCCCCGCCCATGCCTGTCTCTCTCCCCAGATGACCTGCCATGGGTTCGCGGGGATTTGGCCCTGCCAGCCGTGCTCCCTCCCCAGCTGAGCTGCAGTGAGTGTGTGGGATTTGGCCCCTCCCGCCCGCCTTTGTGTTCCTAGCTTCCCGTGCTCTCTTGGAACCTCCCGCCCTCTGCTTCACGAGCAGCTGCGGACCACCCGCTGAACCCCTGTTTGTTCCTTGCTAAGCCTTCCACTATCTCACAAAGTTTTTTAAGTGGGTATAAGTTCTACCTGAGGTGTGGGGAGCCCAATAGGCCAGCGATCTATGGCCAAGTGGACCCTGATTCTGCCTGCTGTAAGTTGGGATCGATCTTACCAGGCGCCTCTCCAAATGGGAGTTCCCGAATCCCGGATTTAGTGGCTTCCGTGTCTGCGAGAGATGGCGAGAGAGCCTTGCCCTGGGACTTTTAACAGTCCCTTGGCAGCTGTGAGTGTTCCCAGGGGGGTCTAGCCCCTCCGGTTTTTGCACAGTGCCCAATAGCTGTGTTTTTTATGGCTCTTTTTTCCCCGCATTCAAAATGCGTCAGTGTAGGTCGCCACCATCTTGGCCCGCCTCCAGAATAGAATGTTAAGTACAAATTTATAGCCTTGTCTTGTGCAACTACTCTACTTTTGTTATTGTATTTACTGAGTTGTACGACTATCAGGAAACTTTCTGTTCTAAACTATCACATGACAAAATTGTTCCCCTCCCCATGGGTTTCCATAAGACTAGATCTGCAGTGGATCACTGTGGGGTGCTGTAGGTCTCCCCTTTTCCTTGAGATTGTTGGCCACTTATCTATGTGGTCAAGGGGAGCAGAAGACAGGGAACAGGGTTGAGAAGGCTGCAAGTATGATAGATTAATGACCTGGGATCAGCTACAGAGAGGCAGATCAATTTTATTCAGCCAGCGTGAACAAGTGTTATATAGAACTTTGGGGAATGGGTAGGGATTTCCAGGGTGAATGCAAACCATTAGCTGGAACTAAGAGTGCCAGGGATGTTTTATTTGCATTTGGCAGCACAGTCCTATCATAAGAAGGGAGACACAGTACCTAATTATCCTATGGGCAGCTGCAGGGGTGGGACAGAGAATGTTAGCAGGGAATTGTGTCAAAGGCCATACTCCAGATATGGTTAGACTCATTCCAGGAATCCCATGTGTTCACTGAATGGGTTCTTATCAGAAGAATGGAAGCTAAACCTGTAACTTCTTAGGTGACCTTCCTCACTCAGGTAAAGAGTATGGGGGTTGGGCTTCCCAGATCAGACAGAGAAGAGTGAGCCCCACTGGGAAAGGGAGTCCACCATTTACTTCAGACCTCAGGGCTTTCTGCACATGGCAGACTACAACCATAATAGTGGGGATACGATACTCTGGCTAGGATCAGTCCTATGTGTTAATGTGATTTTTATCTTGTAGAAAAAAAAATGGAGTCCATGGAGAAAGAGGAACTATAATACAGTGACATCATCAAGCTACTTGCCAACTGTTAAGTTCTTTCCTAAGACACTATTTTTCTCTCAGAAGTCAAAGTAAATTTACCTGATTTTTAAAAAAATTAACTCTGCCTCACAGCTACTTTTTGAAGCTTAAATATGATAAGGCAAGGTAACACTTTGCTGTGTCAATCACAATGCTCCTGGCTATAAAAATGAAGTAAGTCACCCAAGAGCACAGCCAGTCAGGACAGTGGCTTAGCCAATCATGATTTCCTCTCTGCTCAGTATCTTTCTATGCTGTCTTTGTTTGTTTGTTTTTGTTTTTCTTTTATTACATCTATTTATTACTTCAAGTTACATCTCGATTTCAGCCCCCTCTGGACACCCCTCTCAATCCTACCCTCCCACCCTCTACCCCCTCCCACCTATCCTACTCCTTCACTGTGTAGTGCACTCACATATCAAACCCCCTCAGTTCATCAGTTATATGATGGCTAAGAGCTTCCTCTTTCACTGGGGGCCTATATGGAAGCTTGCTTAGGGCAAAGTGTCCCACTAACAGGTAACAAAGTCCATGTTCCTGTTCCTTTCGGTCTGTTGGTTGTAGGACAGTTATCCTGTACTATATGGCTAAACTCTACTTATAAGTGAATACATGCCATGTGCATCTTTCTGGGTCTGGGTTAGCTCACTCAGGATGAGTTTTTCTAGTTCCACCCATTTTTAACATATTGCATAAATTTCCTTGTTTATGATGGGTGAGTATTCTTCCATTGTGTAAATGTATCACAGCTTTTTTATCCATTTGTCAGTTGAGGGACATCTGGGTTGTTTCCAGTTTCTAGCTATTACAAATAAAGCTGTTGTGAACATACTTGAGGAGATGTCCTTGCGGTTTGGTGAGGAATCTTTCAGATGTATCCCCAGAAGTAGTATGGCTGGGTCTTGAGGTAGTCTATGCTGTCTTTTTAAATGAGCTAATTTCTGACTTAATTCAGTTCTCTGTTTTCTATAGAATAGGAGGCTTGAAGAAGAAAAGAAGAGAAGTCCAGCTAGCCTGCTGAGCTATTGTATTTAATAAATACTGGACATCTTCTATAGATAAACAATTGAAGGATATTCCCTATTTTGAGTTCTATATAAATCACTTCCAGACAATTCTCAGAGATCAAATGGGTGCAAGGGCCAGTGGTATGTGCTATATGTTTGTTCATGATAAATTTCCCCTTTACATTTCTATATTTAACTGCTATTCAATCATATTTGCAATCATTATTTTATTAACTGTTCATACATATGTACATATATATATATAGTCCTCAATATTCTTATTTTCAAATACTCCATTCAGTCTTTTTAGTCAACTGACAAAGAGGAATGTAAAGCAAAAGAAGTGGTTTTGCAATTCACTTGAAGGAAACAACTTGTGGCTTCATTGTCATTATTGGCTACTTCTGTAGTTAAAGGGGCACTAGAAGGATAAGCTTAATAAATGGCATCACTATGGCTCAAGTAAACTGCTAGGACTATGAAGGAAATGTTTCTTTCCATTGGATGTGTCTTTCATAAATTAAAAAAATGAGAGAAATAAAATATGCATAAATATTAAAAATAATACAAGTAAATAAAATACAAAGATAAAAATATTTTTAAGTTAACTCATTTGGATTAGAAAACAGATATCTGTGAGAGGGGATGGGTGGTATTTATTATAGAAATGGCCTTAATTTTTTAAGAGATTGGAATTAATGTACCAACTGCCATTCACAGGTCTTATTTTCATGTCTCAACTACTTGGCTGTGTCTCAGGCACAAAGGCTGATGTCTCTCTTGCTTCCCTTCAATCAAAGTTGGCTATTGTGGAAGTCATTTGTTAGTGCTTTTCTAAGTCTCCTGAACACTCATCCTGAGTATGAAACTCAAACACTAAATTCAAACTCTAAAAGAAACTGTTGAACTGTAGAGCTTTGGGTTTTGTTTTGTTTTTTTAACTATGGGTCTCTATGAAAAGTTTTAGTATGGATAAAATCTTTACTTTTGAAAGGGTCTCTTGTTTGTAACAAAAGTGAAAATGTTTGTATCCATCTCTGAATTGTTCAGCAAACAAAATTTCATTCCTCAGTGTTACCTAAAAACTAGAAGTGAAGAAAATAACCATATATCTTCTTCCCTCCACCTAACAGACAGACAGGAAATTCACTCTGAGTAATGTCAAAATGTTCTCATGCCTCTTTGAATATTTTAATCTGCAAATCTTTTATTTATTTGCTTTTGTTATTTTTATTTCTCTATTCTTTAGCTTAAAGTACTGAAAGCTATGAATTTTCTATTTACCTACTTAGGCCAAACTTTTTTCTCATTTTCCCCTTTAAGAACTTCATTACATTTTTTTTCTTTCTTTTTTTTTTTTTTTACAAATAGCATTGGGGAAATGAACAAAGTTTTTGTAGATTCTGCCAGCTTTGGTTAAGCTTTAATTTATGGAATGGCTGTGAGATTTGAAACAGGGTAATTGGCAGAGTAGAGAACACTGTGGGAAATCTTTTACATGAATAGAAAAGGGAAAGTTAGTTAACAAATATTTATTTAACTACTGCTGCATAGAGGAGCCTGTGTTCAGAAAGTATGGATGAGGAGGAGGCACAAAAGAAAGGAGTGTTGAGCAGCTTAACCTACGGTAGGGATCTAAGAGCAGCAATGAAAGGAAAACTATTAGAGTTGCCCAGGCAAGAGGAAAGTTGTAGAAGATAAGCTGAGCAAAACAAAATAAACAAGACAAAACGGTAGTTTGAATATTTGTTTTGTTTCAATCCAGATGTGTTCTAAACATGGTCTTATCTAACAGCCACTTGAACTTTAGAAATTTACATAAGTCTTCAAACATGATTTTATCATAAACAAAATAGGCAGAATATTCAGTAGGTTACACAGTCATCTGCAGATGGTATGAAGGTGCCTTGAGCAGGGGGTGCACGGCTGCTATGAGAATGTCGGGTGACAAAGTGACCATCACTACTGTTGTTGGAGCTGTTAGCACTAACTCTACTGTCACTGTAACTACTGCTATTTTATCTGACTTGTCTTTCCAGTCAATTTTTATACACTTGAAAGGACCTATGAATTGCGTCAATTTTGGCCAAAGGATATAGGAGCATGTATGCAAATTTTAAACTGGACATGCAACAAGTTTGAAATCTATAATGGTACACTTTAGAATTCCTGCTGCTCCATTTTGGAAACAAGTTTGGTTGTCTAAGTAGAAGAGAAAGAAGACAGGCAAGTGAGCTTGTTTAGTTGTAGGTAGAAAGCTGAACTTTCAGTTAGAATCTGACATGGAGGATTTCAGTCTGCTATCGAAAGCCCCCTGAATTGCTGGCATCACCTTGCTGATTGGAGAGATGGAGGAAAATACAGAGAATGACTTGAGGATGAAGCCCAGACCAAAGGATCATTGCACACTTCAGCTATTGCTCAAGTTGGTAGGCAGGCTAATGAGGATTTAACACTACATAAAGTTAAAGCTATGAGTGGGACAAAACTGAAAATTTTTTTTATAGACTGGGAAGACAATTTAAATAAGGCCATATGTGTGTATGTGTGTGTGAAAATAGTGTAAGAGTTATATATACATACATATATATACATATGTATATATATATGAATTACAAACACTTTATTCCAACATCAAGAACTCTGAAATGTCAATTTTGTAATTTTATGTACTATTCTGTCCTGATCCTTTGGCACAAGATATATCTCAGAATTCAGGGGCCCATTAGATTTTAAACGATGGACTTGAGTTTTCATGCTTTTTATAAGATATGCCAGTTATATACTGTTGTAGGTATTGGAGGTGGAAGGAAACCATAAGTGAAGATAATGTAGATTTTTCTAGTAAGTAATATTCTATAAGATTGAAGTGGAGAGAGAAAGAGAGACAAATGGGGAGAGGAAAGGAGAGGAGAATGTACAGAAAATGAAAGGGAAGAAAGACATACTATGTAAATTTGTTTTTAGAATTTCTGATTGTTAAAATTAAAATCCATAGGTATATAGAGTATTGTTTATAAGACAAAATTGTGATTTGCGTAATTAAGAATATGTTGCCCTAACTATGGAGAAATCTGGTGAACTGGTCTACCAAAGGGTAGATTAGGTGTAAATATCTAGTAACCAGTAAACATACAACAAATAAAATATCGTCCACATTTGGAAAGCAGAGAATACATATCATGTGCCATTCCTGACCCTCTTCCACACCTGTAAAGGCGTGACCACCTCTGATCCCAGTAGGTGGATCCTGAGAGGGGGAGAAATTCAAAAATGTTAGGGATGGAGACCTCGGGCAACAGTGAGTGCATGAGAAAAAGACTTCTCCAGAGACAACTTCTATGAGATAGATCGTTTAATTGGGGGAAACAAAGATTAATTTTTAAGTCATTGGGGGTGAGTAGGGGCTAGCTAGATGGGTGAGTATACACCATTGGCCAGATGATTTCTGGGCATGACTTTATAAGAAGAGAGGAAGTTTTACCTGTAATCTGGCCACCAGCCTTACTTATCTGTGACCACATCAAGTGTGGAAGAGGTGGAGACCCTAAGGCTACATGTGCTGGGGCATGCAGGCCCAGGGTAGGGAAGGAACAGTTCTACTCCTGTTGGTCTCAAGACAAGATTTTTGGGGTTTGTACACACCTTGACCTCACTCTTGCACTGCTCCCAGACCATAATCATGGATTACTCACTCAAAGCTTATCCTTTTTGTTAATTTCTAATTACGCTGTGAAAAAGTCAAATTTAAATGAATGTATTATTTTCCTAGAAAGTGTGGGTTCCACGATTAAAACATTAAATTGTGTCTTGTATTATAGAGTACTAAAAATTATGTAGACTGTGGCAAGCGGGAGAGCTGGCCCAGAACCCTAGCTTGGGCAGTAGAGGAGAGCTGTGTTGTTGAAGGTATGAGAGCAGTTGAGTTGCCCCACCCTTTACTGCCTGCAGCACTCTGGAGAGCAAAATTGCATAGTTCCTTTTAAAGCAGTCAGAGAGAGTGAGAGAATAAGGGGGAAAGAGTAAGATCAGTCTTTAAGAACATGCCCCTATTTATCTACCTCTTCCAAATGTATTTTATCTTGGAAAATGTCTTCTATCTTCCAACAATGGCACAAATTTGCACAGGACCACATTTCCTCAGGGCAGTACAGCAGAGCTGGCCCTGGAGATGTAGGCATAGGAAAACCTCCCCCAGGGCGTGACCCCTGGAGAGGGACCTCCCTCCCAGCTAGTCAAGTGGTGGTATCTACTAGGAAGAGCCAGTACCACCTCTTACTGGCTGCCACAAACAAGACAGCTGGTGGTGTGGGCACAGGAGGGTTGGCAGGCTGAACAACACAGCTACTCCCCAGGCTCAGCTCCAGGCCTTGAGTTGGCCCACCCCAATATCTACTCTATCTGTGAACTATTGGAGCATGTGAAGGGGTTAGTGCTACAGAACCAAAGCTACAGGAGCTCTATGACACAGAACAACAAGTATCTGAAATGAGGATCCAGTGAGGATCCAGTATTGATAGTGTAGCAGAAGCCAGAGGCCTCGAGCCAAACCAATGACTCATTGCAATAAACATTTGCAAATAAAGCTGTGTGGGCAAAGGGGTACACTGTGGGACACACCGTGACATACCATAGCTTTCACAGTGAGTTTTTTTGTTTGTTTTATGTTATTTTTTTCTCTTTTTTTGTAGTTGCTTTTTGTTTTATTTTCTTTTGTGGGGAAAGTTGCAAGGGTTGAGGGCAGATATGGAGGGATGGGGAGATGAGTGGGATTGGGATGTATGATGTAAAATTCACAAAAAAATCAATAAAAAGCTTTTTTTTTTTTTAAAAAAAGAACTATGTAGAGATGGTCACAAGCATTTCTCAACACTCTTATTAGGCAGGGACTTATTTACTAAATTGAAAACTAAGATTTGAAAAAAAAAGCTTATGTTCCAAGATTACAGAGTGGGTCGCAAAGCCTGGATTCTCAAATCAATATCAATCAACAAAATATGTAGCTGTTACTTTAGTGTCCCCTTGAATAATCTCCCATCTTTCTTAAATGAAAATGAAATTTGCTTTTATGTGAATTATGTCTAAGCAAGGTCTGCTTTATCCTCTCTCCTATTCTTTTCATGGGATGGCATTTACAGAATGTCATCCTTAAACCCTGAACACACACACATCCATGCACACACACACAAGCAACATATGCTCGCACACATACACACTTGCACATATACACATACATGCTCGTGTGCACAAAGACACACACACACACACATAGAAATGGGTACATATATATAAACAGACAAACCATCCATAAGTGACACAGTTTTGACTTATGTAACTAACTTCAGAGACACAATTAGCAGTTAGAATAATTTTTTTTGCTATGAACTCTACATTCAGATTGCACTTGATAACTGCATTAGCTACCTTTCCTGTGGTTACCACTGTTCACCTGTACTTGTGTGTGTATTTCTATGTGTTTGTATCTGTATGTATGTGTGCGTGTGTGTGTCTGTCTGTATGTGTAAGTCTACATGTCTGTCTCTATGCATACATGTATTTGCATATGTAGATGTGATTGTGTGTATCACTATGCATTTGTATAAGTGTGTTGTGTTTGTTTGCATGTATAGGTGTGTATGTTTTTCCATTTTTGTGTGTGTGTTGGTGCATATTCACTTCTTTCCCACTGTCTTCTCCTGTAACTTATTTCCCTGCTTATTCTTCTTTGCCACACTAGTTGATATATGCTGCATTCCAGCCGCTGAGTACAATACAATCCACAGTTTCTATCACATTAATACAGGGTCACTGGCATTCATCCCACAGATTTGCAGCAACAGGAAGTATAATTGACCTAGGTCCCTAGCTGCTGTTCTGAAATCCAAAACCCATTTCCTCCGACTGCCTCAAACCAGTGACTGTGTACAACCGTGAAACTAAAATAAGCCCTTTCCTAGAAGGCATGTCTTTCTATCCAGCACCTTCAGTTCAGAGCTTCCAGTGTGTTGCCAAACTTTCCTCAGACAGTATGGTATATCTCAGAATACATATTCCTTCCCACTATTCTACAGCAGTGGTTCTCAACCTTCCTAATTCTGGGCCCTCATGTTGTAGTTACCCCCAACCATAAAGTTATTTTTGTTAGTATTTCATAACTTTTTGCTACTTTTTTTAATCATAATGTGATTACCATTAATATCTGTGTTTTCAGATGGTCTTACGTGACCCCTATGAAAGGATGATTTGACCCACAAAGGTATGCAACCCACAGATTGAGAACCACTGTTCTGAATGAACAGAAGATCTCCCAGATTTCTCCTTGATTTTTGTATGAGTTTCCATAGCAATCTCTTGTGAAGTTAATCCTTGACATTTGAATATTCATAAAATCAAAGAAGATGATCATATTGTTCTGGTCTTCCCAAACTAACTGAAAAAAAAACTAAAATAAGAATAAAACATCATAATCAGGCAGATTCTGAGCCTAGAATTAGAGGTCACAATGATGTTTGTATAATGTATGTTTTTACGATAGTATTAAGGGATGATATATAAAATTAGGTAAGAACTGTCATCGCTTATAGTCAGTTTTTGTGAAATAGAAGTTGAAGTGTCATCATAATTATATATATATGTATATATATATATGAAGTATGCATATAAAATGAATAGGACTTTTTGTTTTTTGTTTGTTTGTTTTGTTTCTTGAGACCAGGTTTCTCCGTGTAACAACTACAGCTGTCCTGGAATCTGCTTCATAGACTAGGATGGCCTCGAACTCACAGAGATGTACCTGCCTCTGCCTGCCAAGTGCTGGGATTAAAGGTCTTTGTCACCATACCTGGCTAGTCAATGAATACATTGAACTTAAAAATTAAAAAGTCAGAAAACACATGAGTTGCAAAAGTTTAAAGCAATAGGGTTGGGAAGTTGTTGCATATGTGACCCCCTACATCTGCTGCCTCCTCACCTTAGATCCAGGTTAGTTCTGGTTAATGTCCAGACTGATGATATGCACAGTGCTTGCTATGGTGACTCTGGGTGGGATGGCACTGGAATGTATGGGGGCCAGCTCTTGAGAAGCACATTGAATTGCTCTTGTGTGAATTGATGTTCTTGGCTTTCTAGAACACTATGACTTAAGAATACCTCCTTTGCTTAAAAATTCCTGTGTTTTCTTCTTACTCTTCACAAGTAATAACTAACTGTATCAGTCCAGGTTTTTTTTTTTAATTTATTTGTTTATTACTTCAGGTTACATCTCCATCACAGTGTCCTTTTTCCAACCCTCCCAGTCCTGCCCTCCCACCCTCCACCCCCCTATACCTTCCATCCCACTCCTCTGGAGTGCAGTGTCCCTACATAACACGCCCCCACCCCAGTTCAGCAGTCATATGAGGGCCAAGAGCATCTTCATACACTGGAGGCCTACAAGGTAGTGCCACCAGGGAAAAGTGTCTCAATGACAGGGAGAGAAAACAAACAAACAAACAAAAAGTCTATGTCCATGTTCCCTTTGGTGCATTGGTTGTAGTATATAGCTATCCTGTACTACATAGCTAAAATCTGACTATAAGTGAATAGATGCCATATGCATCCTTCTGAGTCTGGGTTAGCTCACTCGGAATGAGCTTTTCTAGTTTCATCCATTTGGCTGCAAATTACATAATTTCCTTGTTTCCAATAGCTGAGTAGTATTCCATTGTGTAGATGTACCATAGTTTTTAATCCATTCTTCAGTTGAGGGACATCTGGGTTGTTTCCAGTTTCTAGCTATTACAAATAAGATTGCTATGAACGTAGATGAGGAAACTTCCTTGTGATTCGGTGAGGAGTCATTTGGATGTATACCCAGAAGTGGCATGGCTGGGTCCCGAGGCAGAGCTATTCCAAGTTTTCTAAGATATCACCAGACTGACCTCCATAGTGGTTGCACAAACCTGCACTCCCACCAGCAATGGAGGAGGGTTCCCCTTTCTCTGCATCCTTGCCAGCATGTGTTGTCATTTGAGCTTTTGATCTTAGCTATTCTGTCAGGTGTGAGATGGAATCTTAAAGTCATCTTGAGTTTAATTTCTCTGATGATTAAGGATGCTGGGCATTTCTTCAAGTGTCTCTCAGCCTTTAGGAATTCCTCCTTTGTAAATTCTAGGAAGCAGCTTCCAAAACTAAGAAATGACATACCAATGGCTGCCTAGACAGTTCCCATTTTTTCTCCATACATTACAGCATCGATCTTCAGTCATTTGGCCCCGTTTCTCTGACAGACATTGATTGTAGAGCAGGGGTTATGAAGGACTTGCCTACCCTGTCTTCCTATAAAATCAGATGTATTTATCCCTCTCAGGTCTCTGAGGTGGTTAAAGAATAGATAGCTAGAGTCTCATAATTAAATTTTGAGTTGTTTAGGAGTCAAGAGAGTGTTATAGATCTAGGAAGATGCTTTTAAAATTGTGTTTCAAGTTAGTATGAATGTTGAGTTAGATATAGAACTTTAAACTCATGGAGATGGTTAGATAGTAGAAAGTTAAAGTCGGGTGCTGAATACATATGGACTGGACATTGGGAATGTACGTTAAGCCATATAACCCTCATAACTGTGGCCTAATTACCTCTGTTGTTTTGTATTGTATCTATTATTATAAGAGAAAGAGCCATTGTTGGACTGAAAGGGGGAGCTGTTGGGGGAAATAAGATATACCTTAAACTTAAAAAAAAAAAAGGGAAGAGGATGGGGGTTCAGGGTGGGAGGGTGGGACTGGAGGGGGAGTAGGGAGGGGATTGTCATTGAGATATAACTTGAAGAAATAAAAAATTAAAAATTAAAAAATTAAAAAAATTCTAGGAAGCAGATGATGTAAAATTAATGCTGTCATTGCAAATGGTTTAAAGAGACATTTTTGAAAACTTTGTAGATGTTAAGAGAAGTGTACAAAAGTTAGCATAGCACATGATAGGTATCAATGACAAGTTCTAAGTACCTGTCCACTTCCAAGGAAGCCAGGTTTCAGACCTAGAAATCAGAATAAGGCCTGCAGCTACTGCAAATGGATACATCAAATCCATTCCTGTAGGAATAGAGCAATGGGTAACCCTTAGCTAAGCAGAAAGGAACCTGTAACAATAGTCATACTACCTCCTCTCACCCTGCATCCTGTGCCTTGCTTTTTCCTTTAATTTCATGCAATTGAGTGGTGGAATACAAGCTAGCCGTTGGTCAACTAAGAACGGCATTTGCCAGCAGATTGAGTCTTGGAAATAATTCAGAATACACGTGTAGGAAAAGAGCATATCCAGTGTATTGACTGACAGGGAGACATGTGCTGCTGATTTTTGCTTTAACTTATTTAAAGTACAAATATATTTTCCATTAATATGAGATGTGTTTAAACTGTATGAATTTCATATCTGGGCATAGTGGCATACACCTTTAACCCCAGCACTCAGGAGGCAGAGGCAGGCAGATTTCCATGAGCTTGAGGCTAGCCTGGTCAACAAAGTTAGTAGGACAACTAGAGCTACACAGAGAAACCCTGGCTCGAAAAAAAAAAAAAAAAAAACAAGCAGAAACGTGTATGCATTTCATGCCAAATAAGTCAGAAGATTACTGGAGCAGTTGTTTCACTCTTAATTTCAAAAGTTATTTCACTAGTTAGGACTCTGGATTGAGTTTTCATTTCTTTCTTTCTTTCTTTCTTTCTTTCTTTCTTTCTTTCTTTTGTGATATGATAATAATGCCATTCCATTGTCTTATAAACTGTATTCCCTCTGAGATGATCACATTGCTATTTCTCTGTATATTTGTATATTAAAAGAGTCTTTTCCACAGTTGAGTTTTAGATATTTGTTTATGATTGAATTATTCTTATTTAACTAAATGATTAAACAGAATGTTTATTGATTCTGGTTGCTTTTCACTAAATGCTTGTTTCTTTATTACATTTCTCTGTCCTTAGATTCAAAGTTTAGATTACTTGTTATAAATAACTAAATATTCATGCCTACACTTATTATTCGTTATGATATTAAGTTCATTTGTGACAAAAGCATATATTCATATCAAACTACTTTCTATAGACCATCCATCTGCAATGTGCTTTGTCAGGATCAGATTTTTATAAATCTTAGATGTTGCAGTAATAAATGACTCCTTTCAATGCTGGTTATTCTCTGTTCTCAGATATATGCTGCCACTCTATAGGTTGTCTCCTCACACTGAATCTTTGTCTTCAAAGGCTTTTTAGTTGGGTGTAATATCCATTGTATATATATATATATATATATATATATATATATATATATATATATATATATATACTTTTCTGCTTGTAGTTTTGGCATAATGTCTATAATATTATTGTTCAGGTAGATGTCAAGAAGCTTTTATGCTTACATTGTTGTCCAGTACTGTTTTCATTTTCAAGTCTATGTTTAAGTCTTCAATCCACTTTACCGGATTGTTATATGTGGTGATGGGCATAGATGCACTTTCATCTCTGTATGTGAAAGGCCAGTTTTTCCAAGATCACTTGTTGAATAGCCTATCTTTTTTCATGTGTAGTTATCATACCATTGTTGAAATCAATGATCAGAACCTACAGAAATTCACTTCTTTTGTGAATGTTGGTCATAAACCTCTATTTTGCAATGCTTGTATAATGTTCACCTGATTGACATGGCTTTTATAATTTTTTTTAAATCATAAGATGAATGCTTCTAGCTTGTTCTCCTTGCTCAAAAATTACTTTAGTTTTTCAATTTCACTTTTGGTCCTACATTAATTTTAAGACTTTTTTTTATATTTTTGGTACAGCAAAATGTCATTGGAATAGTAATGCTGTTGCAGGGAATCTTAAATTGCTTTGAGTAGCATGAACATTCTAACAATTGTAATCCATGAGCAGAGCAAGTATTTCTAGTCATTTATATCTGCACCAATTCATTCATTCCTTTCCTTCCTTCATTTTTTCCTTTCTTTCTTGTTTCTTTCTTTCTTTCTTTCTTTCTTTCTTTCTTTCTTTCTTTCTTT
>CAJQZJ010008773.1:4464395-4479926 GCA_907164525.1 Lophiomys imhausi | reverse complement strand
TTATGTTGATCCTACCTATCCATGAGCATGGGAGATCTTTCCATCTTCTAAAGGCCTCTTCCATTTCTTTCCTCAAGGGCTTGAAGTTCTTGTTGTACAGGTCCTTTATTTGCTTGGTTAGAGTTACCCCCAGGTATTTTATATTGTTTTTGGCTATTGTGAAGGGGGTTGTTTCCCTTATTTCTTTCTCAGCCCTTTTGTATGTTGTATATACAAGGACTTCTGATTTTTTTGAGTCAATTTTGTATCCAGCCACCTTGTTAAAGGTGTTTATCAGCTGTAAGAGTTCTCTGATGGAATTTTTGGGGTCCTTTATGTATACTATCATATCATCTACAAATAGGGATAATTTGACTTCTTTGTTTCCAATTTGTATCCCCTTGATCTCTTTTAGTAGTCTTATTGCTCTAACAAGAACTTCATGTAGTATGGTGAAGAGATGTGGTGAAAGTGGGCATCCTTGTCTTGTCCCTGAGTTTAGAGGAAATGCTTCAAGTTTCTCTCCATTTAATCTGATGTTGGCCACTGGCTTGCTGTATATTGCCTTTATTATTTTTAAGTACGGTCCTTGTATGCCCGTTCTCTCCAGAACTTTTAGCATGAAGGGGTGTTGGATTTTGTCAAATGCTTTTTCTGCATCCAGTGAGATTATCATGTGTTTTTTTTTCTTTCATCTTGTTTATATGGTGAATTATGTTGATAGACTTTTGCATGTTGAACCATCCCTGCATTCCTGGGATGAAGCCTACTTGATCATGACGTATGATACTTTTGATGTGTTCTTGCATTCGGTTTGCTAGTATTTTATTAAGTATTTTTGCATCTATGTTCATGAGGGAGATTGGTCTAAAGTTCTCTTTCTTTGTTGGGTCTTTGTGTGGTTTAGGAATCAGGGTGACTGTGGCCTCATAGAATGAGTTTGGCATTGTTCTTTCTGAATCTATTTGTTGAAAGAGTTTGAACAGTATTGGTGTTAACTCCTTTTGAAGGTCCAGTAGAATTCCATGCTAAAGCCATCTGGCCCTGGGCTTTTTTTGGTTGGGAGATTTTTAATGACTGTTTCTATTTCCTTAGGGGTTATAGGGCTGTTTAATCTGTTTATCTGATCTTGATTTAGTTTCGGTAGGTGGAATCTATCATGAAAATTGTTCATTTCGCTTAAGTTTTCAAATTTGGTGGAATATAAATTTTTAAAGTAGGACCCAAATATTCTCTGGATTATCAATGTCTGTTGTTATTTCTCCCTTTTCATTTCTGATTTTGTTGATTTGGGTTTTTTCCCTTTGCCTTTTAGTTAATTTGGCTAGGGGTCTGTCTATTTTGTTGATTTTCTCAAAGAACCAACTCTTGGTTTCATTGATTCTTTGTACAGTTCTTTTTGTTTCTAAGTTGTTGATTTCAGCCCTAAGTTTTATGATTTCCTGCCTTCTGCTCCTCTTGGAAGTGTTTGCTACTTTTTTTTTTCCCCAATTCACCCAGTTTAGCTGTTAATTCACTAATATGAGCTGCCACAATTTTCTTTTTGAAGGCACTTCGTGCTATGAACTTTCCTCATAGCACAGTTTTCAGTGTGTCCCATAAGTTTGGGTGTGTTGTGCCTTCGTTATCGTTGGATCTTAAGAAGTCTTTGATTTCCTTCTTTATTTCTTCCCTTACCCAGTAGTCATCCAGTAAAGAGTTGTTCAATTTCCATGTGTGTGTAGGCTTTCTATTGATTCTTTTGATGTTGAAGTCCAGCTTTATTCCATGGTGGTCTGATAAGATATAAGGGGTTATCTCAATTTTCTTGTATCTGTTGAGACTATCTTTGTGTCCAACTATATGTTTGATTTTGGAGAAGGTTCCATGAGGTGCTGAGAAGAAGGTGTATTCCTTTGTGTTTGGGTGAAATGTTCTGTATATCTGTTAGGTCCATTTGGTTCATGATCTCTGTTAGACTCATTATTTCTTTATTTGACGTCTGTCTTGATTATATGTCCATTGTTGTGAGTGGGGTGTTGAAGTCTCCCACTACTAATGTGTTGGGATCGATGTGCAATTTAGGTTTTAGAAGCGTTTCTTTTACAAATGTAGGTGCCTTTGTATTTGGGGCATTGATGTTCAATATTGAGATGTCCTCTTGGTGAATATTCCCTTTAACGAGCATGTATTGCCCTTCTCTGTCTTTTTTTATTAACTTCAGTTGGAAGTCTATTTTGTTTGATATTAGGATGGCTACTCCAGCTTGCTTCCTGGGTCCATTTGCTTGTAAAACCTTTTCCCAGCCCTATACTCTGAAATAGTGTCTATCTTTATTAGTGAGATGTGTCTCTTGTATGCAGCAAAAAGTTGGGTCTTGTTTACAGATCCAATCTGTAAGTCTGTGTCTTTTTATTGGGGTGTTGAGTCCACTGAAGTTGATGGATATTAGTGACCAGGGGTTGTTATTTCCCATTAGTTTGGTATTGGTGGTCATCCTGTGCCTCTTTTGCTTTAGTGGCTGTGGAATTTTCTATTTCCTCTGTTTTCTTGGGTGTAGTTATCTTCTCTGGGTTGGAATTTTCCTTCTAGTATCTTCTGTAGGGCTGGGTTTGTGGGTACATATTGTTTAAATTTCATTTTTCGTGGAATATCTTGTTTTCTCCATCTATGTTCATATAGAGTTTTGCTTGGTATAGTAGTCTGGCTGGGCACCTATGTCCTCTTAGGGCTTGTAGGACATCCTTCCAGGCCCTTCTAGCTTTTAAGGTTTCTGAGGAGAAGTCAGGTGTAATTCTTATGGGTCTGCCATTGTACGTGAATTGACCTTTTTCTCTTACCGCTTTTAATATTCTTTCTTTGTTCTGTACATTTGGAGTTTCAATTATTATGTGGCAAGAGGAGTTTCTTTTCTGATCTAATCTGTTTCGTGTTCTGTAAGCCTCTTGGATTTTTATTGGGATCTCTTTCTTTAGGTTTGGGAAGTTTTCTTCTATGATTTTGTTGAAGATATTTCCTGGACCTTGGAGTCGGGAGTCTTCTCTTTCATCTATGCCTATAATTCTTAGGTTCCATCTTTTCATTGAGTCCTTGATTTCGTGGATGTTGTGGGTGAGAGATTTTTTAGCTTTCTCATTTTCTTTGGATGTTGTACTGATTTCTTCCATCGAATCTTCCATGCCTGAGGTCCTGTCTTCCATCTCTTTCATCTTATTTTTGATACTCATATCCGTAGTTCCTGTTCTCTTCTCTTCTCTTGATTCTCCATTTCCACTTTTAACTCTGACTTTGTTTTCTTTATTGTTTCCATTTCCATTTTCATGTCTTGAATGGTTTTATTTGTTTTGGACATTTCATGCTCCAGTTTGCTTGTCTTTGCCTGGAAATCTTTCATTGCTCTGTCTTTTTCCTGCTCAAGTTGGGCCACCTAGGCTTGGAGCTCTCTAATGGTATTATCCATTGCTTTCACATGTGAAATTGTGGCTTCTTTGATTTCCTTCATAGATTTAAGTTCTTTTTGAAGGGACTCTATCACTTTCCATAATGTAGAATCATCATCTTTTTCATGTGTTTCTGCTGTGGTGAGGTCATCAGGATTGGATGAACTAGGATAGTTTTTTGTTGTTGGAGTCATATTTCCTTGATTTCTGTTTTTTCTTGGACCTTTGTCCATTTGGATGTTTTTAGCTGTCTGCTCTTGTTTTCTTCTGGGCTTTGATCCAAAGGGGCGCTTTGGTGTAGCAGTCGAATTGCTTGGCAATCTGTCGCTGCTTACAGGGGGATCTCAGGGTCACTGTGCTTCTAATAGCCAGAAGCACTGTGAGCTGGTGCAGCCTATTCCCAGGTAATGAGGAATGGCCCAGGATTGCTTCACTGCTCCCAAGTCAGACCTCTCTATGTTGCACCCTGAGTGTTCAGCCTGCAGTGGCTCTGGTGGTATGGTCCTGTGTGCCCAAGCAAAGATTCTGTGGACCCTAGAGTTCTCCAAGGAGTCTGAGAGGGCCTAACTCCATGCCTGATATGTCTGGGCTTTCCAGAATTCAGCCGTGGGCCCCCTGGCTGCTGGCCTCCACGTTTTGGAACCCACAGCCTCTGTGCACCTCCGCAGTGTGCTGCTGCTGTGCACCTCTGCTGAGCTTGCCACTGCCCCACCACAGTGCGCACTGCTGCTAGGCACCTGCCTCTGCCACTGGGTGCCCCACCGCTGCGATTGCCCCTGCAGTGTGCTGCTAAGACTCCCACGGGTCCGCAACCTTTTGCTAAATAGCTGGAAGGTTCGCGTGGGGTATGGGGGGCCCAGTAGGCTGGTGAGTGATCCCGTGTGGGGTCTGAATCTGCCCACTGCGTATTAGAGTTGATCTTATCAGGCATCTCTTCTGATGGGAGTTTGGTTGGGAGATTTTTAATGACTGTTTCTATTTCCTTAGGGGTTATAGGACTGTTTAATCTGTTAACCTGATCTTTTAACTTTGGAACATGGAATCTATCAAGAAAATTGTCCATTTCACTTAGATTTTCAAATTCGGTAGAGTATAGATTTTTAAAGTAGTACCTAAAGATTTTCAGGATTTCCTAAATGTCTGTAGTTATTTCTCCCTTTTAATTTTTGATTTTGTTGATTTGGATTTTTTTCCCTTTGCCATTTAGTTAATTTGGCTAAGGGTTTGTCTATTTTGCTGATTTTTTTTCAAAGTACCAACCCTTGGTTTTATTGATTCTGTGTATTGTTCTTTCTGTTTCTAAGATGTTGATTTCATCCCTAAGCTTGATGATTCCATGCCTTATGCTCCTCTTGGGAGTGTTTGCTTCTCTTTTTCCAGTTCTTCCAGTTCAGCTCTTAATTAGCTAATATGAGCTGTCACAATTTTCTTTTTGAAGGCACTTAGTGCTATAAACTTTCCTCATAGCACTGCTTTCAGTGTGTCCCATAGATTTGCAAATGTTGTGCCTTCATTTTCATTGGATTTTAAGAAGTCTTTGATTTCCTTCTTTATTTCTTCCCTGACCCAGTAGTCATCCAGTAAAGAGTTGTTCAATTTCCATGAGTGTGTAGGCTTTCTGTTATTTCTGTTGTTGTTGAAGTCCAGCTTTATTCCATCATGGTCTGATGAGGTGGTCATTTCAATTTTCTTGTATCTGTTGAGGCTTGCTTTGTGTATGACTATATGGTCAATTTTGGAGAAGGTTCCATGAGGTGCTGAGAAGAAGGTGAATTATCTTGTGTGAAACGTTCTGTATATATCTGTTAGGTCCATTTGATTCATGAGCTCTGTTAGACTCAATATTTCTCTGGTTTCTGTCTTGACGACCTGTCCATTGTTTTGACTAGGGTGTTGAAGTCTCCCACTACTAATGTGTGGGGATCAATGTGTGGTTTAAGCTTTAGAAGAGTTTCTTTTACAAATGTAGGTACCCTTGTATTTGGGGCATAGATATTCAATATTGAGATATCATCTTGATGAATATTTCCTTTAATGAGTATGTAGTGCCCTTCTCTATCTTTTTTGATTAACTTCACTTGAAAGTCTATTTTATTTGATATTAAGATGGTTACTCCAGCTTGCTACCTGGGTCCATTTGCTTGGAAAACCTTTTCCCAGCCCTTTACTCTGAGGTAGTGTCTATCTTTGTTAGTGAGATGCATTTTTCATATGCAGCAAAATGATGGTTCTTCTTTATGGATCCATTCTGTAAGCCTGTGTCTTTTTATTGGGGAGTTGAGTCCATTGATGTTAATGGATATTAATGACCAAAGGTTGTTATTGCCTTTTGTTTTGGTGTAGGTGGTGGTTGTGTGTTTCTTTTGGTTTAGCTGAAGTGGAGTTTTTGTTTCCTTTGTTTTCTTGGGTGTAATTATCTTCTCTGGGTTTGAACTTTCCTTCTAAAATCTTCTGTGGAGCTGGATTTGTGGGTAGATACTGTTTAGAATTGATTTTGTCATGGAATATCTTGTTTTCTCCATCTATGTTGATAGGGAGTTTTGCTGGGTATACTAGTCTAACTAGGCACCTATGTTCTCTCAGGGCTTGTAGGACGTCTGTACAGGCCCTTTGACTTTTAAAGTTTCTGAGGAAAAGCCAGATGTAATTCTGATAGGTCTGCCATTTGACCTTTTTCTCTTACAGCTTTTAATATTCTTTCTTTGTTCTGTACATTTTGAGTTTCAATTATTATGTGGCAAGAGGAGTTTCTTTTTTGATCTAATCTGTTTGGTGTTCTGTATGCCTCTTGGAATTTTATTTGCAACTCTTTCTTTAGGTTTGGGATGTTTTCTTCTATGATTTTGTTGAAGATGTTTACTGGACCTTGGAGTCAGGAGTCTTCTCTTTCATCTACGCCTATAATTTTTAGGTTCTGTCTTTTCATTGAGTCCTTGATTTCTTGGATATTATGGGTGAGAACTTTTTTAAATTTATCATTTTCTTTGGTTTTTGAATTGATTTCTTCCATCGAATTTCCATGCCTGAGATCCTTTCTTCCATCTCTTGTATCCTATTTTTGATACTCACGTCTGTAGTTCCTATTCTTTTCTCTTGATTCTCCACCTCCAGGATTAACTCTGATTGTGTTTTCTTTATTGCTTCTACTTCCAATTTCAAGGTTTGAACCATTTTATTCATTTTATAAGTTTCCTGTTCCAATTTGCTTGTCTTTGTCTGAAAACCTTTCAAATCTTTCAAATCATTCATTGCCTTATCTCTTTCCTGTGCATGTTGCGCTGTATTGGCTCGGAGGTCTCTAATGGTATTCTCCAATGCTTTTATTTGTAAAATTGAGGATATTTGTATTCTTTCAGTATTTTAATTTCTTCTTGAAAGGACTCCATCATTTTCCTAAGCATAGATTTGTCATCATTTTCATGTGTTTCAGCCATGGTGGGATGTTCAGGGCTTGCTGTGCTAACCTCACTGAATTTCATTGGAGTCATATTTCCCAGATTTTTGTCAGTTTTGTTCTTTCACTGACTTTTAGCCATCTGGTTTCCCTAAGCTGGTTGTTCCTGATGTCTTCTGGACCATTTCAGTGGCACTGCCGTCCTCTTTAGGGTGTTTCAGTGACTGTGTGAATATTGGGCACTCAATTAGCTGGAGGTATCTCTATCTGACAGTTGGGACTACCTCCTAAGACCTAAGACCCTGCAGTAATCAGACCTGTGGGAGACTTACCAGTGCAGGAAGAGCAGCCCTCTGCCCTGTCTGAGTGCAATGTTCTTAGTGATTGTATATCCAGTAGAGGCACCTTTTTGTCCAACATCTTTCTGGGTAGGCCCAGATACGCTTGTGTCTCCCTGACAGCCGCTGGGTAGCTTTTGCTCACTGCTGTGACAGGGTCCGCGCTGGCCTCTGCTCTGGGTCCTGGGCCTGTTCCCCATGCCAGTGGCCTCTGCTCTGTACACCTCTCTCCCATGCCATTGGTCTTGGCTTTGGACCCCAAGTCTGCATCCCTCACCACTACCCTCCACTTTGGGCCCTGAGACTGGGCCCTAAGCCGTTGACCTCTGCTTTGGGCCCTGAGTCTGTGTCCTGTGCCACTGACCACTGCTTTGGGGCTGAGCCTGTCCACTCACTGGGTTTTTGAGTGGGTCTTGCCCACTTCAAGGGTTCACTCCTCGGCCTGGTTTCTGCGCCACGCCACACAGTGCCCCACTGCCTGGGGTCCCCACCCTACTGCCTTGGGTCACAGTCTGTGTTCACCGCCCTGCACACTGCACCCTGCTGTCGGTGTCCACGCAGCCCCACTGCCTGTATCCATGCTATGCCTGAGTTCCCTGGTGGACTGCTCCCTGCTGCCTGGGTCCACGCTGTGCTGCATCCTACTGCCTGTGTCCCTGCTAGGTTCTGTGCTGGGCTGTTTACCTGAGTGTCTGAGGGTCCCACAAGACACCTCCATTAGTCCCTGGGTTCACCAGGTGTGACCCTGAGGGTTCATGCTTCTCAGGATGTTGCTCAGCTTGTTTATATTTCTGCGATGTTGTAGTTATTTTCCCCAGAGCTCAAAATGTGTCCCTGTCGACTGCCACCATCTTGGATCCCTCTAGACTTGCAATTTTTAAAGAATGCCATCCATGTCATTTCTGGTTCTCAGCATACACTGAGAGTACATTCTGATTTCTTCCTTATTACAAGATTAACCTTATTCATAGTTCAGAGACTTGAAGTACGATATAAATAGGTGATAAGTGATAATGATGAGATGATAGATATAGATAAATAGATGATAGATGATTGATCGAAAGAATAGATAGATAGATACTTAGATACATAGATAGTTACATAGATAATAGAAGATAGACAAACAGTTATGTTACATAGATGATAGCTAGATGCTAGAGAGAGATGGGGAAGAGAAAGAGAGAACAAATTTTCATGATGTGTACCATACTTCTTTTAGCCCATCTTCATTATCATTTCTTCAGAGTATATGGTATCTAGTAGACATGGCTATGATTTGACATTGTATTTATATTTAATATGTTGGATAGTCCTTAAAAGTAGTGTTTATTATTAAATAAAAGGGTTCTTTAAAAACTATATAATTAATATCAACTTAAGAAGAAAATATATAAGGAAAATACTCAGAAAGAGGAGTACCGTATGGTTTCTCTGGTACCATAATTTTATATACATACATACATAAACCATGTATATATGTGACATGAACGTATTGGTGTAACTGCTTAGAAGAACAAATGGGACAGGAATGGTGGAAGGGAGTTAGTAGTGTGGGAGGATTATGTTCAATGTGTAGTATCCACTTATATGAAAATTCTTAAAATATTTAAAAGATATAAGTCCAGAGAGAAAAAAGAAATCATATGATATCAGAATATTAATCAATGATGAGTCCATAGAATCACCATTTTTGTCCCATAGTGAGTTATATTACATTTAAAGAATACATAAAAGACAGGGAGATTAAATCTCTTCCCAGTATTTATTTTGGTAAATGTGAGCTGACCATTTTTTTTAAAAAAATTAACAACACATATAATTTTACACATTCACATACAGCTATCATGCCCACTGGACTGTCTCCCATTTGTATAAAGTTCATTGTACAGGCTAGTAAATACTGTTATTACTTACAAGGCAGGTTTATGTGTAGCTGCAAGGCAGTATAAGTATACATTATACAGATCCATTCCAGTTTTCTTTCGTATATTCAACATGAAATGTACACTTTTAGGTTCCCTTTATATTTCTTATTCATGATGTGTTCATTTGATCTGTACATAAGTTAAGATGTGGCCACATATTTGAAGTTTCAGGGTTGGCTTAGAGCCTAAGACATTTAATTGTTAAAGATAAAACACATGTCTGTGCATCCTGTTTCCATCCATTCCAACACATATTTGATTGTCATCAGCCTTAAAAATGCCAGGTGCCAGGTGCCAAGAAATACACAAAATTCAGCAAGACTGTCCCTCCAAGCTGCTAGTCTTTGGCAGTCAGTCTCCCTCTGCTTCTCCACAAACATATATCCTAAAACAAACAAACAAACAAACAAACAAACAAAAAAAAAACAAGCCAAGCAGTGACCACACATGAATGGTCATGGTTTTCAGTATCATTAGTCTATTTAAAAATAAGTAAGATGCTTCAAAGGTGTGGGAAGAAAATTCGGAAGCAGAAGCTGATGTGCTCAAAAAGAACAACATGAACTGTCCTAGAAACATGGAAAGGCAGCAAGTTCTGTATAACTTTTTCCAAGCTCCATCCAATGCAAGGAATGTTGTGGTATCTGTCAGGTGGAGGCACTCGAGAGGCTCATGAAAAGCATGGAGCAAGTCTCATGGGAAAGATAAGCTTGCTAATAATGCTCATTAATCTTTTGCTTTTGCCAGCTTTAAAATGATGAAAGGAATATTTTATTACTCCTTTTATGTTTGGGTTTTGTGTTTATTTTGTGCAATGTGATGTGCAAGAGAGGGGTATAGAAAAGCTGAGTGTGCATCTTAGGCCCCAATGTATCATAATATTGCCTATATTCCTTTTAATAGGAAAATTTTCCACTGAGTATTTGGTTAGAGTTGTTTTTCCAGAATTTATATTCAAACTAATGTTAAAGGGGAAAGCTCATGAGGTCTCAATAGTAGATAAAGAACTGTAGGCAAATGTAGGCAAGAAAGCTGAGAGCAGAAGAAATAGTTTTGCTCAGGGAAGAGCACACCAATTGCTTATCCAATACCCTGAATGGAGTGAGAAAATTGTATTTATGTATTTGGGGAGGTGTGTGTGTGTGTGTGTGTGTGTGTGTGTGTGTGTGTGTGTGTGTGTACAAAATCAGTTAAAGCAAATAAGGCCAAGACTTCGACACAGAGCAAGGCAGAGGGCATGACAAAGTCTGGAGTGAGAAAGGAGAAAGTGGAAAATGATATATTACATTGTAATCTCAAAAATTTTATATGTGTGTTTCCCTATCCGTTAATCTACCATTGAACATGGACATTGTTTCTACACCTTGGCTATTATGACTAATAAATATTGGGATACTGATATTGCTTTGAAATCTGCATTTCAGTTCATCTGTGTAAATACCCAGATATGGATGATGAAGGAGATAATAGTTTTACTTTTAATTTACTGATATGCCTTGATGTTGTTTTTGTCCCCAATGCCTATATGCTTTTGAATTTCTATAAAAAGTTACAGATGTTTCAATTTCTCCAGTTCAAGGATACCAAATGCTCAGATGATTCTACTTAAATGGGATATTAAAAATAGACAAACTAGAGCTGGAGAGGTGGCTCAGAGGTTAAGAGCACTGGCTGTTCTTCCCAAGGTCCTGAGTTCAATTCCCAGCAACCACATGGTGGCTCACAGCCATCTACATTGAGATCTGCCCGGGCATATATGTAGAGCAAATACTGTATACATAATAAGTAAATAAATGAATGTTTAAAAAAAATAGGCAAACTATAGGGGAGGCAAGTTGTTAATTAATAGGCACAGAATTTCATTACTATGAAAGGAACAAGTCCTAGAGATCATTTATATGAAATTGTGACTATAGTTAATAATATTATATTGTGCTCTTAAAAGTCTGCTATGAGGACATACTTCATAGTGACTGCTAATGACTCAATAATAAATTACAACTACAACCATATTTCTCCCTTCTTTGTTCTATTATGAAGACACTGGAACATTCTTTTCTCAAATTTGTAATTTAATAAATATATAAAACTGAATATATTTATTACACACAACATGATGTTGTGAAATATATGTTATGAATTATAAAAATCTAACTAGTTAATGTATGCATAATCTCATATTTAATATACTTGTGGTAATTGTCATTAATATTTATTATCTTAGTACTTTCCAAGAATACACTATATCACCAACCAGAGTCAAATCAACATATGATAAAAAGGGACTTCTCCTTTGACCAAAATTTCAACATTACTCCATCATTCACAATATCTCCCACACTGGGTAACCAATATTCTACTCTAGATTTCTATTAGATCAGCATCCTCAGACTATACGTAAGTAATTTGTATACTGATCTCTGTTAATCTGGTTTATTTCACTTAATATAATCTTTAGGCTTATCCATGCTGGTTTCTTTCCATATTGTATAAACCTTCCACTTTTAGATTAACACTGTAGTATGTATTCTACCTGAGCAGAACATTTTATAAATACTCATGCTATTTTAGCTTCCATGTCTGTAGAAGAAAGATCTTGAAATAGTTAAATGGTTATATTACTATATGAAGGCATTCTCGATTTTTCTTAACCACTATTTAGAAAAACATACCACTTGCTATTAGGAGGAGCTTCAGAAATGCTATTCATAATTGTGAATCAACTCTCAACCAGCTCAGCTGACAACTAACGACAACACTGTTGGCTCCAATGGATTTATAGTATTTAGATGGGTTATGGTGGATTTTTGTTTGGAGGGTATGAGTGGGATGCTTTCATTTTAATTAGCGTTCAATAACTGCAAATATTTATGGGGTAGTGTATTATTTCAACACATGTAGACAGTATGTACTGAGCGAACCAAAGTAATTAGAATTTTCTTCTCCTTGTTATTTCTATTTGCACCTGTGTCTCCTTTCTTACATATATATGATGGTTTATTGTGACCTGCAATCACCCCCACAGCATTGTGGAACAGTGGAACTTAGTTTTTCTATCTAACTGTGTTTTGATGCCCATTGTTCAACCTCCCACTATTTTTGCTTCCAGTCAGGATAAGACCCTCTGTTTACAAGCATTCATTCATTAATTCATTTATTCATCCAAACTCTGTCTCTCTCTCCCTTCCCTTCCCTTCCCCCCAACTCTCTCCTGAGTGTTTTCAAGGAACAACCGTGACTATTGACCATCTCATTGACTCCATCCATGAACAACTAACATGAAAACAAATCATTTTTACATCCAGATGCTTATTCTTCATAACTTTTTCCTTTTTTCATTTTTGTTCGTGGTCGCTGTTCAACATTTCCATGTCAACTCTTCAAGTGTTTGACTACAAAATATTCCTGGTAAATAATATAGGGAGATTAACTAAATGACACATAATTACCACAAATTTAGAGTCCTATAAAAGAATATATTTTATCCATGATTAGAAGGCTTACAGACTTTCCAAATCGATTTTAATATATTTGACAGTAAGCCACGGGAAATTTTAAACAGCAGACAATGCTTATTCAGAATTTATAATGTCAGTTCTAGATTACTGTATTATTAAGGACTTCAGAGCATGAAGCTACTAATTTGTTTCTTTTTCCTAAACACACATTGTGAGGCTCAGCATATTGTTACCACCCCCATCAACAACAACTATATCTCTCTGTGCCGAAATCTGTTTGGAATTGATATTCAAGTTGATTTTTAAACTTTGCCACTCTAACAAGATATACCCAGTTCTGGCACACACTCAAACAACTCAATTAAGTGAAGCAATGAAGCAGGGCAGGGAGCTCTAAATTTTCCCTTCCATTTTTTTTTCTTTGCTTAATTGGTAAAGAAAGGGTGGACTCTCTCTGGAAAAGGAAAGTATTCATGCTGTAAGTGTCTGAATAGCTTTTAAATGTCAAGCATGAGCACACGCATGCACACGCATGCACGCACGCGCGCGCGCGCACACATACACACACACACACACACACACACACACACACTTTCATTTCCCAACAACATGACTTTTACAGAATTGGCATGGCTACCCATGATCAATTGCAGATTCTCATTTGAACCTTGCACTAGTTTTCTAGACTGAATGTCAGAACAAAAACACCCTACTCCCAGCCATTATTTCTCTCCAAGAACCTGTGTTTACACCAAAACAGTAGATCCCACTGTGATCTCACTCGTTAATGCTTGGCATTAAGTCTTCCACAAAGGGCTTGTGTTAGTACCACTATTGATACTCAGTCCTCGTTTAGGAAGATTATATGTGTTGAAGTGTCCATGACTCAAGAGCACCCCTCAAAGTGTAAGTAGTTTCCACTTCCCTGCTAATTGGAGAGCATGATACATGGTTTGTGCTGGACCAACAAGCACAAGGTTCACAGCAAGGGTGAACATCCATCCCTATAGTAATTTGCTCAACTAGGTTTCCTACCTTGGAATTCCCTTTTCTGTCTCATCCCTCAATATCCCTAATGTTTTTTGGATAACTTCCAAATTAAACGATTTTTGTATTCAAATATACACCCCAGGCTGTCTGTCCTTCTTAGGGAACTCAGTCAAATGCTGAAGCCTCAAGTAATTAAGTACAAAGGTTTGAAAGTCAAAATACCAGGGGTTATTTGTTTGAGGCACAAAGTGTGGGATTTTTGGAAACCATTTATTTTTGTGTTATTCAGATTGCTCATCTGTTAGGCCTATCACTTGGCATGGCACGTATGAAGAACACATAAAATGCCATATGGCGCATATAGTATTAAGTTACATACTGTTATCACTATTATTGTTATAGACAAATATTGTTTTAAGTGCTAGTGATGAAGTAAACAAAAATCAATGCATTGGTGATACAAGATTCGAAACCCTGGTTGTTTATAATCCATAGGACAGGTAGGCAACGAAGCAAAGTCAATATGAAAGTAATTAGAACAATAATAGTTGTTTTTGAAGTTTAGCTTTCTGTTATCTCCTGTACTATACATAAACATGTTCATATCTCAGAGGATAGCCAACATACATGTATTTCCTATTGTTATTCAAGTACAGTACTGTAGAAATGTTATAAAACCAACATTTTAAAGGCTGTTCCTTCAACTTAAGTTTAGTAAACACAGAAACCCTGATGAATAAAATCGAATATTTTGCGTGTCAATTTCCCCTAAAATTAGAAGATCCTGCATTGAAACAAATGTCAACCCCTGCTGGAGTCCGTACTGATGCCATGTACGGTCTCTGGTGTAGAAAAAAAGAGGATCAGTGGAGAAAATGGCATAGTATCTCCTACATTCTGTGCTATACTGTGGCACTCTTTCTACTCCACCAGGGCCTTTCTACAAGTTTCCCTTGAAGATATAGTTCTTGGACCAGTCCTCTTTGCTACCTCAGACAGCCTTATCCTAAGATTACAAAAAGATCTGGATGCTATAGTAGCATCCTAAACTGACCCAGAGAATGGAGTGCAACAGACCCTCTTGCTCTGAATGTGCCTCCTCTCTTTTCTTTATTAGATAGAAGCATACCTAATGGGAAAATCTTAATGAGGATACTTCATTATCTAATGGGCCAGGACCCAATTGGCTTCATGCTGAACTTAAGCTTGCTTCTGGGATGGAATCCAGTGTTGGATGCCATATGATGCATTTGGTATATTGAGAGGAAAGTTTTCCCACTGGCTGAAATCCAGAACTGAGCCTGACAATAGCAGCAGCACCTCTAATTAGAAAGGACAACTCGGCCAGTTCTCCTTAGTGCTGTCTCTGTCATTTCCTCCAGTATCCTCAAATAATGATAATATTAATAATAAATGTTAAAAGAAAAGGATAAAGAAAACAAAGATTTTGTGCCCCTGGTTTCCATCAACACCTTGGAGCTGAGTGGCTGAAAGGCATTAAAATGAAGCCAGACAAACAGCATGCTTGCCCTTTAAGAGACTTTCCCCCCAACTGTGTTCATAGACTGACAAAGTGGCCTGAGCTCACAGGTGCTACCAGTTCTATAGATGATGAGTCTCTTTAGTCCCTTTGAAAACATATGCATTTGAAGCTTTTCTCCCCTTTGAACAAAGAACGCTGATGAAAGAAATTTTGTTGTTGGTAGCAGGGAAACCCACACTACTGCAACTTGAAAGCCCCTCTGGACTTTAAAGTAGAAACCTCAGCCCTTGGGGAAAAAATAAATTAAAAGGAACAGTTCTGCACTACTTTGAGAAAAATCTCAAGTACCAAGTGTGAATAATTAGAGAGAAATCACTGTTCTCCCTAGCTGCCTTTACCATTTTGCAATCTCCTTGGAAAGACCTTCCCATTATGGAAAATGAACACCTAGTCTTTCCTTCTAAGTCCATGCAACTCAAAACACAGATATCCTTGGTTGGATCACACACACACACACACACACACACACACACACACACACACAC